>JALLPC010000502.1:0-12895 GCA_036940045.1 Stephanocyclus meneghinianus | reverse complement strand
TCCCTAACAACCACCAATGTTCTATTCACTCAAAACCTACTATGCAGTGCCTACCGCCTAATGTAGTGAATGCAGTAACAAAGAGGAACCTGCTGTTTGGCATTCTTTTTCTTTTACACATTAACAATAGGAGACAAAAGGGCAACACACGCTGACTTTATCATAACTCTCACAGAGTTACAATCAATGGTTGGGACAGGCGCTGAGATAGTTAAAATGTGAGTTACCCTGGAAACAATCAGTCTGTGTGATCGTGACACTTGGACTATCATGAATTTCATTTGATTGGACACTCAGGGTTTCACGTGGATGTACGTCATCACCATGGCTTATAGGAGAGCAAACTACAGCAAAACTTTACATGTCACAAAGAAACAGAGAATGCCATCAGTCTCTCCCACAAAGAACTATGCTTTTGATCCATACATACCAGCATGGATGTATGACATATCACACATCAGCTAGAATTTTGACCTGTGACACCAGATTTTTGCATGCTGGCATTGGCTTAAAGGATATTTACCTCTCTGAGGTTTTATTTTTCCATGAGCCACCTGAGTCTCCAATCATGGGGGCAAGTGACATAGGCCAAGTATCTATGGCAAAGAGTAGTTAATACTTTAAGTACTTTTATTTACTTATCATCTAATTGAATCACTTTCCTTTTATCGCAATGGAGGAGAAGTACACCAGATAATTTTGATCTTGAAGGCTCAAAGATACAAGATCCTAAAATACACCACATACTGTAACAACAGTGTGTAGAATCTACACACCAGATCAGTTAGAACAACATGCCAGAATTCTGCCGATGTGTTCTACATGCTTATGCTGCAAGGAACAGCACCATTTTTAGCAGAAGAAATAACATCCCAACACAACTCTGAGGATTCCTACCAAAATCCTTCTTGGTTATATGACTAAGGTCAGATGTGACAAGCAACATGTCAATTGTGCCTTGTGATCAAGAAGCACATCACTTCAGGTAAGGAAGAAAGTCATCAGATGCTTTACCAAAAAGATGGTGCTACTCCATGTGCTGCAACCCACACCATGCAGAGGAAGTTCCAGGAGTGTTAAGATGACTCCAAACTTTCCACAAAAATGAAGTATGAGATTGCAGGGAAAGATCCATGTGACACCATAAACATGTATCAATCACAAATCTCATTCTATTTTCATTGTAGCAAGACACTTGAAGAAAGGCTCAAATACAATCAACATTCATGCTATGACACATGATCAGCATCATTGCAAACATTAAGATAATATCACCCATGCTTATTTTCAAGCATGTATCAACTGGTAAATTGCAAATGAATTGTTTGTGACTTAACAAGATTGTGGCCAAATTCTTGCCAAAATAAGCATGGATGGACAAGGAGATGATGCACAAGAGGATTGAGCACATCATAGTCCCATGGAGGAACACCAGACACTTTACATTATCCCCATCCTCATTCATGATGAACATTCTGTCCATGTAATGGGAATGATTGTGAATCATGTCCAATCCATTGGGCTTGAGATGATTTCCATTCCTGCAGGCAAGATATATGAGCTCATTGGTAGTGGAAAACAAGAAAGTGATGGCAGTGTTTTGGATAAAGAGAGTATTGTGACATTTGCTGTGGAGGGCCGTCATGAAAGAATTATTGCTGGATGGCCAATTGATGTATATACACAAATATTGGATCAGATAGGGAGAAATGCATTGATGAAAGGGGGGATCGAATAGTTTTACCTTGATACCTAATTACTTGTTGACTAGAAAATGTCCATCTTGATTTATAAATCAATTTTCATGTTCAATAGTGTTAACAACTCTTTTGTAAGCAAGACCTCAATTGTGGTGATAAAGATGTATAAGGACCAATTCTGATAATCAGGTTGCAACACTTCAGTGATACAAAATATAGATGATTGACCATCCCTACAACAGTTCTTCCCTACTGGATATGGTCATGAAACAATAGAAACACAACATCCATCTACATCATCTAAGTTGATGACATAAGAAGCATTGCACCATCATCCACAAATCAAAAAGCATACCCACTCCATAGTCATTCTGATCCTGCACCAACAAGTTGCCACACCTAAATAAATTCATCTCATAACTGTGCTGGTCATCACAAGGCAAAATTAAACAAGAACAATTCATTCAATGGATGCTTTGTGTAGTATCAATTATGTTGAGGGCTCCATGTTGCACAGTGTGTGGTGAGTTTTTTTCATCATTTAGACATAACTGAAACCAGTCAGAATCACTGGATGCTATACATATGGACATCTTGTTCACAACAAGAAGAAACCACCCATACAGCTTTAGTGAGATTATTAGTATTTGAGCACTGGAAAATCACAAAGGCCAATGAAATTAGCAAATTAGGAAATATACTATGAACAAAGTTAAATATCATACCACTTTGTGTACCACCAACATTTACCTACTATATGTAGAAATGATTAAAATCAAAATATGTAAAATCCATGTGATTGAAAGGTCTAACAAAAAATGAAAAAAACTAGAGAAATGAAAATTTTTGCTAAAACATTTTAATCTATGCTACGTGACAACAGTAGACAGTGAGCAACAAAATATTTTCACTCGATGCTCACATATTTTTTCAATTGAATAGATAAAAGTCCGCCTTTATGATAGCTTTGATGTTATGACAAAATAAAAAGCAACTTAACAATTAACTCAACAATCAACTAGGCAAAAAGTGATATGTCACATCATTTGTTTTGCAAACAAAAACTAGACATGGAAAAAGTAGAGCCATGCAAAATCCATAAAAACTCAGAACAGAGATCTCACCCCCAAGCAAAGATCCAACCCACAAGCACAGATCCAATCCCTAAGCACAGAAATTATTGTGAAAGGGTTTGCTGTGTCATTTCCCCCTGGCATCTCCCCCCTTACAAACCACTGTAAATGAGAAAGGTCAAAACATAAAGTGAAGGCTTATGTTTTGGAAACAATAAAAAGAGTCAAAGGAAAAAGGCCAGCCAAAAATCTTATCAGCCCATGACAATGAGAAGAAACATGTGTGTGATAGGATGTTGTTAAGTATGACAGTAGGAAAGGGGAAAAGAGCACACAAAGACAAACCTGTCATGTAATATGTGTGTTCCCTCAAAAAGGTCCCTTTCTTTATGAGGGTCCTTTTATGGTGGAGTGTTGGCTGAGGGAGGGGCAACAGCTGCAGTTGCTGGAAAGGGTGCAGATATGACATCGTCTTTGGAGGAGTGATAGAATGCTGCACTGTTGTTGGTGGTGCCATCATAGGCAGTGCCAAGGTAGGTAACACCATCTTTGGTGGCACCATGGTAGGCGGCACCATCTTAGGCAGGGTGGCATCAGCAAAGGCAGCACCATCAAAGGCGGCACCATCAAAGGCAGAACCATCAAAGGCAGGACCATCAAAGACAGCACCATCATAGGCAATGCAAAGCTGCACCATCTTTGGGGGCAACATTGTAGGCAGTGCCATCAATGGGGGTGCAATCGTGGTTACGCAGGGGCAGATGCACAAGAATTAGAGGTCTTGCCATGGAGTTGGTGATGGCATGGACAGAGGTTGGGGCAGTATTGGATGTGGTTGCGGTGATGATGTTGGTGGTGGAGGTGGCATGGAGCCATGATGGATGTTTTTTGTCCATGCTTTTATGTATGTGATTTTCAAGTCAACCTTTTTAGTCATCAGCTGAGTCACAAAGGTGGTATTTTTGAACCAACCGTCTTATTTTGTTAGCAAAAAATCGGTGGTAATTCAACTGTGGTGACCACCAAAGTGGGATGTAAATCATATGAATACCACAGTATTTGGAGATAGTATTGTAAGTCCCACATGGGACTTAATACAGCCATCAGAGAATACCATATCAGTGGTATTTTATCATCAATGATTGAAGATGTATAAATATCATACCACTTCATGTACCACCATCATTTACCTATTATTTGTAGAAAATGATTAAAATTAAAACAAGTAAAACTAAGTGATTGAAGTTTACATCTCATGACAAAAGAATACAATAGCAACACACTAACTTGAGAGCATACCCACAAGCTAGAACTATTGTAATCAACTCGTAATTGATCTACCAGCTTGTATAAGTTCTTACTTATTTGCTGCATGATCTACTCTGTCAACCATGACAACACATCTGCATGAAACAATGCTACCAAGACATCCAAGTGGGAGTTTACCCCTCAGCATTTCTGGATTTTCTTACCCTGGGTTGGTCTACCTCCTAAAAAAGAATGAAAACAAAACAATACAAAAGATAAAAACTGTGCTATCACATTGGATCTATCCTTTGGGGATGATCTTAATCCATGCTCCTTAATATTGTACACCCTCTTGTTCACTCTCTACTTGTCATTCAGCTCAACTTATAAAATGAAGTAGTAGTGGGGCTAGATCACAGTAAGCCTAGAATTCATGTATTGATGAGAAGATTTCCATCAACGCTCTAATCATGTGTATTCATCAATCATTAATTATTTGTGACTTATTAGTTGACAATGGCAAGCTCAACAGGGCTTGTCTTCATCCATTTAAGGCACATCAATATTGTGTGCCAGTTTCATCTTCATTGTTAGATCTTGCTCAGCAATTTTCCTCTAGTGCTGCTCCTTCCCTCATATTTTCTTATTCCATTTGATGCACTCCCACTTCCAGCATACTGTTTGAAGTCATCCGGGCACAAACATTCTTATCCTTGAGACTTCAGTGGCCAGGACAATCCTCAAACGTCCCTCTGATAGTGCCACCAGAAGAGAATAACAAAAAATATTATGCCACTGGCAGGGGCCTTAAGACATGCGGTGTCATTAGTTGTTGATGTCGGTATTCCATCCTAAAGTAGGACTTAACAATTTCAATATTTGCCCTCGGTCAAAAATTAGAAACTAGATTTGCATTCATTCTTCCTGGACTGAATTGGACAAAGCTTAAAACAAGTACTTTGATTAACATAGCAATCCTTCTAATGTGTATGGTTGACTCGAAATTAGTCCACTGTCAACACTAAGGTGATCATTGACGATTCCACATCAGCAACAATCATCTACGTCCTGTAAATCCAAATGAAAACGCTCACAATTTCTCAACAGTTATACGAATCTCTTCATTGGCCCGTTTACTATTTGTGTACAACTTTCTCATTCCATACACTCCAGCCTTTTCATGAGTCTTACTATAGTGTTCTTTGCTGGGTGGACGATCATCATAGTCAGGCATGTCTGTGGCAGCAATAATTAAATGACGATCTGCCCAAGTGAAACGATGTGCCCCCATATCATTCTTGTTTTGTTCTAGAATGACAGTTCGCCCAGGGATCAAGAGGCGAGGGTCGTCTGAAGTGACAGATACAATACTGTTGTCGCTGTTCTCGGGGTTATTCTTCTGTATCTTCTTGCGTTCGTTTTGCCAAATGTCCACGTCCCCAATCTCGAACTCATGCTGCATATGACGGCCAATGATATTGTTGATTCCGGCGCCAAGAATGCATGGTCCACATGTAAAGAGCGTGTCAACAGTGTGTGATACAGAGAGAATTGGGTTGGGGCAGAGCATATCATCATAATCAACGGAAGTAAAGCGATTGCGAATGTTATTCACAACAATTTCGATGGTGCGAGCGAGGAATGGATGGCCAGGCGCAGATGCAATTAGGCCATTCCACAGACAACTCCTGTGACCTACGTCAGTTCCAGGCTAAAGGGTCAAGCAACATAATGAAGGTAAGCTGTGACAGAAAAACACCTCGCTGCATTTAAAGAAGAGGCATATGTATTAGACTCGCCTCATCGATTGGGGTCATAAAACCAATATCACTGGCGATGGCATCATCCAAGTTAGTTTCAAGGAGCACATCCATATCTGCATAGACTCCACCACGAATCAACAAAACACAGTATCGAAAGAGATCAGCTTTGAAGGCACCTGATTCAAGGTAAAACGAGCAAAACAGTATACCGTGAGACTAAATAAAGAGGATAAAAGTGAGATGACTCAATTCCACGCACCAGGAGTTATCGACTCATAAGCCTCACGAACTTCAGGAGGAAAATGAGTGCTCAAAAACTCTCCGGCAGTGTCGTCATCGTAGAAATAATATTCCCAGCCAGACTTCTTCCACGATTCGATCAGACGCGACATGTTAGGATATTTGTCTTGGGTTACCGGTTCGAACCAGGTCTGAATTAATCAACAACGGTGATATAATTAGTGGTGATGCTTCTGAGTGTAATGACGGTTATCCGATCGCGATTGCTAAACTCACCTGGTGAATAATCTTGGGAACCAACCNCTGGTGAATAATCTTGGGAACCAACCTCTCGACATCCTTCTTATATCTCGGTGGATGCACAGCATATGTCCTAACAACCTTCTTGGGTGGGGGTCTGACCTTACACAATATGTCGCAGTAGCACGGACATTCTGACTTACACTTAGAACATGCATTGGTAGTCACGAGGGCAGTGGAAGATCCCTCTTTGTCCCGGAAAGGTGACTCGTTCGCCACGTCCTTGAGGCAGCGATGACATTCCTTGCGATAGGGGAGACAATCGTTTTCAAACAGAATATCAAAAAAGTTCGGAGTGTTGGCGGCCACCAACCCGGACGAATCGGGGGAACCATCCGTTGCTTCTGTATCATTCTTAACCAAACGGACAGTCGAAATGTAAGGCAAATCTCTCTCTGGAACACCCCCCAACTTAATCCCAGTACTGATCACATCGCCGTTCCCTATCGGATCCAACGAATACGGTAACCCCACCTTCAACGAGACGTCCCATCCCCCCAGTGGATGACGCAACGCCATGACGGGCACGTCCTCCAAAAATGCTAAGCAGCAATATCCTCCCTCAGAGAGAGGACAGCGTGCTGCAGTGCGACGGGCATAAACATCAGGCGTTATTGCTCCCCATCCCGACAACGTGGAGGACGATGAAGTAGTAAAGTAGTTGGACACCATAGATTCTTCACTGGAAGGGTTGGCCATATCCATGCAATTATTTCTCCACAAAGTCCAGGTAGCCGAAGTATTGTCCACGTCATTCTCGCCATTCTCGCCCTGTCCATTCTTTTCTTCTTCGTTGGAATTGAGCGTCTGATCGACCCTTCCCACAATCATGCGGTGAAGTTCTCTGGGCAGGAGTAAGGGAGAATGCGAAAGCATTTCATCGGAAGTTTCGAGTAGCAAACGAATCATGGCGCCAAGTTCGTAGGTGGCAGGAGAATAGGGGGAAATAGCTAGGAAAGAAGTGTGAATGTAGTCCCCCCCTGCTTTATCTGCGCTACTTGTGGTGTCACCGGTTTGATCTTGGGTGATGATTGCCACATTTCCCTCGAGGTTGGACAACACTTGATTCAATGGGCGTAACAATGATCCCTCGTAATCGAGATAGACGTGTCCATCGCCATTGTACAGAACGCAATACTTCCATAGCTCAATCGCCATTCGTTCCAATTCGAACGAATGCGGTGCCTTGTCCACTTTCGATCCCAGCAGCGAGTCATAGCGACTCAAAACATCGTACCAAACGCCGAAGCTCTGCTCATCTTCCTTCTTCCCCTCCTCCATTCCATTGAAACTGCGCATGTTGGTGGGATGACATCTGGATCCGCGTTTGACTAAATATTCTCGCCGTTCAGAGGGTGTGTAAATGTCCAGGTGGAGGGGCAGATCGTTGGCGTCTTTCTCCATGACGAAAATGGACAAGAATTAGTTTGAAAGGCAGGCTGTGATCATCATAACCATTTCAAACAAACTACGACAAACAAGCCATTGCTCACCGTCTTCGTCGCCAAACACCATGGCTTGCGTGGCACGAATGGAACGCATCATTTCCTCTTGATTCATCGAGTTCGGTTCGTGAGGCAGAGTTTGAAATACTCGCAATGCCTTTTTGGCGTCCACTTCAAGGCGTCCACTGAGAAGCAACAACGTCGTCGTTAGAGCGGTGCCTAGTTTATTTGTAGATGCTTTCATCTTTCTTTCAGATGGCATCGTGTACTTGCGTGCCTTCGCCTGCGATGACGACGAAGAAATTAACGATGGACTGTTCGTCATTATGATGTGATTCCGCAATTAAGATTTGCTCTGTGGATCCAGTGTAACTTGAACGAGTTGATTGATTGGTTTTAGAGCTGAGTTGATAATTCGACCTGTCGGGGGGGTGTAAAAATCAGGTCTCGGTGATTGCCGCCATGGTCGACTTCCTATGGAGTGTGTTTTGATTGGGCGTTTTCACCCCAATGACAATGTGGAATGGAAAATCCGTTGCTTCTGACAAAACCTCGATACCTAGGAATTCGTATTTCTATGTAGAAAGATACTTTTAGAAGGTGTGTCTAGACTCGATAGAAAACTGAACCTAGGTAGAATAGTGACCCTTTAGACAGGACATAATAATGGCAGATAATGGCTTAGTTCAAGTATTATTGGTAACAATACCTACATAGGAATGAATATAATCCCCCAAAAATCATCATGAACTGTCGAACTAGCGTAAGCTCCCGTAGCTGGGACTGGTCGGTGTGTGGGACTGGTCGGTGTGTGGGCCAGATGTCGATTGTGGTACAGCCCACGGTACCATATTGTCGGTGCAGCCTGGTGCAGCCATCATCGTCTTCAGAACAATAGCCCGTGGAGATTGCCCATTACGCTTTTTTGGATTTAAAATACAGCACAGACCCTTGTCTTTTTGTCGTCGAACGGTCGGCGCAGCAGCCTCGGCCACACACAACCTCTCAAGCGAAGACTTGATACAATGGCATGGTAAACGGCATCTGTCACTATCTGCGCCTCCGCTCCTCCGTGGGACAAACGCAGTTCTATCGCTTCACCACAATGGAAGTGCTAAAATTCACAGCGGAACAAGCCGAAAGTTTCACTTTTCCTGTGGGATGTCCCGTTTGGTATTTTCCGAGATTGAAAGAGTCAAGTCGTGACAGTGAAGGGAGGGAACAGTCCATCATTTTTCAGGGAGTGGTTGAATCCGTGGCGATGGATTTGAAGACTATGCAGATACTTTATCAGGTGACGAAGGATGGACACGACATTGGCACCGGAAGAATCCCCGAAACGGAGCTGACATTTGCATTTCAATGTCCTGTGCTTATATTGCCAGAGGAGGACGAAACGAATCAACCAATGGATGGAGTCGTGCTTCAAGCGCGCAAGTCGAATACTGGTTTAGATGCTGATGGTGTTATTTATACGATCATGCATGATGTGGGCGGGGGTTACAAAGCCTACAAGGAAGGAATTCAGGCGTCGCGAGTCAAATATCGAAGAGTGCCGAAAAATAATGCCACTCCAACCATGAAAGGATTGCCTTCCTCCCGGGCGATTGATTCGACAGAAGAAAAAGTTACTGCACCACAAAATGCCTCGTCCAATTTTTCAGCTCATGTCCATGATCAGAGGGAACCACCGCTCTCTGCAATCACCGTTGACACTCATACTACAAGCCACGACAAACAAACCTATGCTTCCAGAGAAACAATAGGTGGCGGTGTTGCTTTGAATCAAAGTCTCGAGCATGGAAACAAAAATGTTGCCTCTGCTAAATTGGCCCTTGGAGAGTCTGCGTCGGCCAAAAGTACGGACGGCGTTAAAAGTCCTTTTTTGGTAACTAGGAAATCAACGAGTGGAGACAACATAAGTACGCCGGGCATTTCAATCGATGCAAATGCGCAGGAGTTCGCCTCGTCGTCTAGCTACAAGTCAAGTAAAGATGGGGAAAAAATCGCGGCATGTGATGCAAGTGCAAGCCAACTCATCAGTGAGAAGGGAAAGAAAGGTGTTACAGATGAGGCTACAAGCGATGTAAGTGCAAGTAGACCGCACAAAAAACAGAGAAAAGAAGTGGCTGTCGCCAGGAAAGAAGATGGCGGGATTGAAGATGTAAATAATCCAGAAAAGAAAACTAGATCACCTGGAGAAGCCATTGAAATTGCTGTCCCGTTGTGGTTACAACGCGATAAGGACTGTCGGGATCGGTTGTATTGTAAGCTTTATGTGCTCTTCTTACTCTGCATACTTCATTGTCGAAACATCTGTGTTTTCATGACACCTTCCATTTCAAGCTCATCTTATTGGTCCCAAGAAACATTCGCACCCCGGGCGAATCTTCAAGGCAACAAAATGCAAGGTAAATATTCTTCTCGATAAAACCAGCGAGAAACCCATGACTATCCGCATCACATATTCTCAAGCTTCAGGCAAAAGCGCTGAAAAGCACCTAATATCTGCAACGAGAACAATTGAAGATTTACTGTTGAAGTTCAAAATGCCAAATCTTCCTGCAATTGAGGACGATGGTTCCAAGGGACGCTTACTCTACGAGGTAGCAAACAGCTACAAGGGAGGACACGCACCAAAAGGATCAAAGTACGGTGTAGTAACCCAAAGAAATCCTATCAATGCTCATCCAAAACACTGTTGCATGAGTGTAGTCGAGTTACCGCGTACAAGCAGCGTCAAAGGATATTCATTCCATGGACACTTCTTGTTGGATGAGCACGTTGCTAAGAAGATCAATAAAGAAACTGGTTGCTCCATCGTAGTATGTGGAGACGAGTTCGCTCTCCCTGTAAAGTATTGCGACCCATATGTTCTTGTCTGCGGAAGCTCATCAAAATGGTGGGATGTTGATCGTGCAGTTGAACTTGTGGAGGACGAAATACGAAGACATCAATGCCACTGTGCTTGCTTTCTTCTCAAGTAGACGTTATCATGGATGCACTCGGAACGCCCTCGTTGAATTATGTAAAAGAAACGGATGCCCGCGCTGATATCTCTGAGAGCATTTTAAGTTTGACAGAGTCCAGGTATGGAGCATATCACATGAACTTGTGATTAGGCGAACGCCAAAATAGAGTATTTCATCTAGGCTTTTAAACACCCATGACGCTTAACTTAAACCTGACGTATTTGTATTTTCGACGTCTTGGATAGATGCGATCATTCAACTAAGATGTTCAAGTAAAGCGATCACACTGCGTTAAAGTGACAATACAAGTTTTCATAAAAATAGTAAATAAATTATCTCTCTACTCAGACCTATTACAATTCGGTACGCAGGGTAATTGATACATTTACTTATTGATCATGTTTGAGAGGAATGTAAGTTCTTGTACCTTATGGTTGAATTCGGTTCTAAGTTGCCTTGCACCCTTTAATCAAGTCTGCCAAGCGCTTCATCGCCACATTCATGTCATCCCTACTGGCAGTCGAATACGCTGCTCTAACATAAGATGATGGTCGATTTAATGGGTCGAATGCTTGACCAGGCACAAACAGAACATTGGCCGCTGCCGCCTTCTCCTCTATCAATGATTTTGTATCAGGAATGTTGTGTAATTGAAGCCATAAGAACATGCCCGCATTAGGAGTTGTCCAAGATGCCAGCGGTGCAGAGCCTACTGGACGTAGATGCTTCTCTGCCGCCTCTACGATCCAATCACGCCTCCTTCCGTAAAAGGTTGCCACCTTTTTCACATGCGAATCCAAACCACTCCATCCACCCCACGCTTTGAGCAATTGGCTCACCATGGCTTGAGATACTCCACAGTTGTGAAGGTTCGTCCCTTGAATGTGGAGATTGATTCGTTCGAGAAGTGGAATTGGCGCAGTAACAAACCCGATCCGCATTCCTGCACTAAATATTTTGCTAAAGCTATCGAATCTTAGTACTCGTCCTCCTTTGCCGATGTTTGAATCTGATTCGCCTAAACCCCTCGCTGTAATCGATGGGCCCTCACTCTGACATTGAATTGCATCTAACTCCAAAAAACTAACCAACGAATGCCTTTCAGGAGAAAGGAAGTAATACGGGTCATCTTCTAGAATGATCAAATCATGCTCGCACGCCAACTGATAAATCGCGCGACGACGCTCATTGTCTAGCGTAATCCCTGATGGGTTTTGCGCCGTCGGAATGGTATACAATACTCTTCGTCCTCGTGTTGTCTCAGAAGAGGCGAGGAGAGCATGGAGATGGTCGGGATCTAAACCACGATTGTCTGTATTAATGGGAGTGAGCTTCACTCCGTATGGCTGGAGAAATGCCAATGCTCCAGAATAGGTTGGGTTTTCTAGAAATATTTGGTCGCAATCATGGTGAAGGAGCATTTCAAAGGCTTTTGTCAGGGCATCCTGGCTTCCTACCGTGACAGAAAGATCGTATAGCGGGTTACTTCCAGTTCCATGGATAACGCTGTCGAGGTTGTGCTCCTTTGACTGGATATCTCTCAATTGCGACACAAGACCAGGTAATCCCGGAGTCGGTGAATATTGCAGGGCCTCCTCCAAATCTTCTCCATCTAGCACGAGTTTCATCGTCTTAGAGCGATCGAACGAGATCACTCCATCTGCGGCTTTCGAAGACGGATGAGGCGAGTTTGAGCTGGGCGGCATTGATACTTGGAATTCTATTCTTCCGCAAAAAGGGAACATGGCGGGGTTTGGAAGTCCTCCGCCAAGTGAAACCATGCCAGGATTTTTCATCAATGGCATCAGCTTGCGAATAGCGCCGGGCTGTCTGGCAAGGCTAGTTGGGGTCAGATATTTTGTGTAGTTGGAGATTACGTTCATTTTTGCCGTGAGGAGACGATCACAATTATATATTATAGTATTGCACGTCTAGTTCTTGGACTCCCGTGGTTTTGCTCAGTCTACTTCGTTGACATCTCATTTGGCGCAACAATTTAGAGGTTTTATTTCCAGGCCGCCAAACAACAATGGGGTTACCATACTTGGTAGATTTCGCTTCTGTGTGGCGTTCTCGTATCTTACCTATCATAGACAAAAGAAGTTGTCAAGGATCCGGTCGAAAACAAATAGAATGTATAGAAATTTCGTAGGG
>JALLPC010000500.1:0-12876 GCA_036940045.1 Stephanocyclus meneghinianus | reverse complement strand
GGTGTATAGGACCCTTGAAGCTTCCAGGTGGAAGCTGCTGGGGTGTACCTAAATACGGTATATAATTGGCCTATGTCACAATGGAGCAATCTTGCATGGTTCTGTAGCACATGAACAGTTTCCTTTCTAGAAATGTGCAAAGTTCAAAATCAGAAGATTCTTAGGATAGCAACAATTTTGAACTTTGAGCCATTTCATCAAAATTGGAGCGAAGTTTAAAATCAGTGTGGACTAGACTTTATGCCCATTTTTTGAATTTGGGACTCATGATATCATGCTTGACATGACATTTTTGCCATACCGTGGCATGAGATTGTCAAACGATATATATTATTAAGTTATTTTAAAAGAAAGACGTTTGTACTCAATTCATCAGAATTCAAACATTGAGAGAATTACTTTATTTATTATTTTCTAAGGTAGCGTGGAAGATAAGATTGTTCAAAAATTTCATTTATCAAATATGATTAAAAAAGCTGGATAAGTGTATGATATGGGATCAGAGACAGTTTCCTTCATCTCCTTTGCATGCACTTCTGTGCTTTCTTATGAATTGGAATTTCATTTCTAACTTGGCTGGATTGCATCTTCATGTCACAATATTTGGTGCTCAGTGCAGTGTATTAGTGTGGAGTGATCTGCAAAGTTTGGCTGTAGAATTAGAGCAGGGGTGATTCACAACAGCAATGGTGAGGGGTTGTGTTTGTATGCATTCTACACTTTTTCACCAATATTGATTTGTCTCTATTTGAGCGTTATTATGTCCTTTTCTAAAATGTTGATCTGCAATGGATTGATCTTCTTGTTGATCATCTGCAAAATAACTAATGCAAGACTGAATGAGCTTGCACAGATCCATGGTTCAAGCAATTATATTCACTGCATCTATGTGTACATTTCATAACATTCCTTGAAGATACAATGAAGGTGAAATGCAAGACAAGTGCAAAGAAAAGAACAATCAAGAGAGCTGGTAACTGATTTGTCTGAGTCCCCCATTGTCAGTTGATTGTTAGCCTAGTTTTTGTTAAATTAAATTTGAATTGTCTCTGGCATTTGTCTCTAGACAGTCAATGAGGACAGTTCATTTTCGATGTGACTGTGGATTGACATTCTTTCAAAGTAGCAAATTAGACTAGAATTATCAACTGAAAATATCTTCAAGGGAGGTGTTATGAAAGGGTACAATATTAATTGGGAAAAAGAGAGACAAATTGAAATATGTCTCTTCAGCAAGTGGACTTATCTTGAAATTTCTTGTAAAAGTAGTATTGAATTGTAGATGATGAGGACTGCTCTTTTAAAAAGATCAAATCTTAAGATTGATCCTTCTTAAAGGTGGGGCTCTTTTGACTTAAAATGGCATTGTCTTAAAAAGGATCAATCTTAAGATTTAACCTTTTACTAAAGCATCAGCCAAGTTGCAAAAGAATTACAATGTTACAAGAAAATTCAAGATCTATTCTTTTGACGAGATAAAGCCTTTCCCATCATGTTTTCAATATGTTAATATGGAACAACAGAATATTCACATTGAAGAGAAGACAGAAGAAGTTTAGTCTATGTATGATTTTGTGGTATGGTATCAATATGTCTGTGTATAGCTAGTTCTTACAACACTTCACAATTAATATGCAACACCATGAACAAAAGACTAATTTGTAATTAATCTGCAGCTTGGATTAATTTTTACAATAATGCCCCACTTCCCTTAACTCCATCAGGTGGGGATATTGTGATCCTGTATATCCCTAAGCAACAACTTTCTCATTAACAAACAAACTCAAAAAACTTATTCAACTTCTTTGGGAGATTGACAATTCACAACAATGGGAAAATGAGGAAAGGCATCAAAAAATTGGTGGCACAAAAATAATGCCCTGCCTGCCATGTTCTATTGAAAATAATCAAAAATTCGCACATTAAAAAAGAATTGTCAGGTGGTGAATAATTTCATGGGATTTCCAATGAAGCCCTTGAATTAACCATACCTACATTGCATAGATTATGCAGTTTGGAAGGTAACATCAGTGGAAAGCAGGCAATCAAAGAGAAATGATATCAAGGATTGAGGCAAAATTCTACAAGTTGTACATTTCAGTTGGTGAGCAAACAAGTGCTGCATTGTTAGGGATCAATGGTGTGACATCTTTACTCCATTGCTCTTCTTAGAAAATCATGAATGATACCTCTGAACAGATTAAACAATGGGCACGGGATACATTAATAGTTGCTTGGAAAATTTTGAGCCAAATTCAAGATATTGAATATGCAAATCAACAGTGCACAAAAACATGGATATCATATCAGAAAGTGGCATCAATCCTAACATCTTTTGCTAAAGCCCAAAATTAGAATCTTTGCAAAGATGGGTGGATGAAGTTGCTGCTGCAAGAGCTTGCAATCCACTTGCCTTGGAAGTTCTGGAGTTGTAGCACCTGAAAGTTTGCTCCACATGGATGGAGGTGATTTGGTGCATGCTAAGTGGACAAAGCTTGGTGTTGGATGGCCAAGATGTCAATGTAGATCCACAGGGGGGATATATCTTTTCCTAGCATTTAGTTGCACATGATTAGATGAAGATACTGATGGACATGTAAGAAATTGAAATCTAAAAATAGACTCTCATCCAGAAGCTCAAACAAAGGATGATGTTTATTACAAACTTGTATCCATCATGCTGTAGTATTCGGATGACATTCATTGTATTTTGAACTCAGCAAAGGCAATGTATCTGATAAAAATATCACCCAACAAATACCCTTTGGACTTGTTCACCACAACTATTATCAACAAACAATGCATATTGAACACAATGAAGAGTGCACAATGATCTCTTCTTGTGACATTCTTGTTAGACATGAGCCAACCAATGGTCCAATTATAAAGACTCTGATCATGTATAATGTATGTTCATAATACATTCTTTCTTCAAAATGTTTTATCCCCTAAGAAATGCAATTGACTGATTCTTGCCACTGAAATGGCAGGTTATTGCCATGATGAACCATGTGTGGGTCAACCTAGTGAGTTCATTCTAGCAACGCATGCATTTGGTTTGTTGATCACAAAATGGAACATGTGATTTTTGAAAGAGAGAAGGAATTCGTTCCATCATATATGCATCATTTTTGAAAGAGTGCAAGAGTTTCTTCTGTCATATTTGAAGCAAAGGCCCATGCACAGTGAAAATGAATTGGTGTAGAGACAGAGACATCCACTTGGAATCAATTGTTCCTTCCACTTTGATTGGCATGTGTCATGTTGATACTATCTGCCTCATATTGATGGTGCATGGCATATCTCAGGATTTGATGACAATAAAGAGTCATTTTCATGATATTAATGATATTGAGAACAAAAACAAAGTGTAATTTTTCATGTGGAATATACCAAAAATGAGGGTAAAGCAATGCAAGGCTAGGATTCCACAACACCAGAAAGACAAGAAAGAATGGACTTCTCTTCTAGATGAAAGTTATCACATCTCAAATTTTTTGAACAGAGACTTTGATGGTAGATCAGAACTGGGCCAATATATGTCTAAATTCCAGAGTTTTTTGCACTTGCTTTAAGAGCTGTTGTCTTTAATGCAGCCCAGCTTTGGGGCAATGAAGTAAGTGCAAATCTAGAATTCAGTAAACACTTCTTGGCAATAATGTTAAGTACATAATAATATTAATCTATTTTGAGCTGCAGCTTTCCTAGAATTTGAAGCACCATTGTTTCTTATTATAGACATAGTTGAGGCATGATTGCTTGCCTGCATGGAACACTTACTCTCCCTTAACAGAGAAGCCTCAGACTTGCTGTAAACATGTTCTTTGGCTTCTCTCTCTGACCAAAGAGCAAATTGCAAAGTGATGACGAAGATGCCCCTGAAATTTTTCCATTGATCAAGAGTGAATCTTGATGTTGACAGCAGTAACACATCAATTGGGCAATAAAACAATGAGAGGGTTGATCTGTGACATGCATGAGAGTTCAGACTTCTCAGTCTCAGGGTGACCCAGACTATTGTAAAAAATGAGAGATGAAAACAGTCTGCTGAGAGTGAATGGCTTGCAGGTTTTCACTTGGTATATTTCCACCTATTCTAGATTGCTCTGATGCTTATGACATTGGTAATTGGTCAACATGTATGTTCCCCACATATCCTACAAAACAACTCATCTCTCATCTGCCTGTGACCCATGATCATTTGTTTCAGAGAATGCAAACACATAAAGCTTGAGTTTGAGGAGGTACATCCAGTTGACCATGATTAGGGAGTAAATGAGTGGATTGACTTCTGAAAACTGTAAGAGAGATGATATCTTGTTCCAAGAGTTGTCACCACTTGCACATGATCAGCCATCTGTGGGGAACTCTTACTAGTTCAGTTACAAGTTGACAGTATCAATCTTGTGGATCAAAGAGGTGAACCCCTAGCAAAGTGGCAAAGTGGCGTTACTATGCTTTTAAGAAACAGTGATTGACAACCCACAAATTATAAGCTCAGAGAAATTTTTCTCTCTGAGGCAGATTTAAGTGTTGGATCTAAAGTAGTTTTTGCCAAACAGATGGTGACATGAAGTAGACAACGTGGTGCTATTCCTGGTGAGTAAGTGGCAGTTATGGCTATAGGGAGCACTACAATAGACACCTCTGCATGCAAACGGAGATATTTTTTACAAGGCAAATGTCCTGCATATCACCTGCAGAGTAGCACAGATGTTGCCAACTGCTATGAGGATAAATGATACCATGTAGAGTTTTCACTACAGGCAATATTGTTTCCATTTATTATGTTAAATGCTATCTCCTATGTCTAGAAATGATATGTTTCCCCAAATAGGCTTTGGGCTTGCAAGTAGAGTTAAGATGGTAAATAAACAATATCTTGATGGGACTCACCTAAGGCAGTAATGGTGCTTCTTCTGCATGGTTGGCTATCAGTACTCTCATCATCTATACCTAGAAACATGCTGGGCATGGCACCACCATCATCCTTTATGTTGATGATATATCTATTTTATATACATTGCAAGCCATGACTCACCACAGTTGATGTGGAGAATGTCCAGTGTGCAATATATTATTTGACCACACTTTTGCAGGCTACTGACAGGTGCTGAAAAGATGACAAGTGTTATTGGTATCTTCTTTTGTATAAAAACATTCATGATGAGTCAAACTGAAATCACTGCCTGAATTTGACATCACGTTGATCGTTCCTCAGCAGGGATCCTCAAATGCACCAATACAATAAAAGATGTCAATGACTCAGTTGAAGCTCTCGGAGTCTACTCATGTTTCAACTGGTAAGGCCATCCCGCAACTCAATCAGAAGATAGGTAAAGGTAACAAGTCATCATTCCAAGCAAGAGCCAGCACCTTTATTCCCAGGGAGACCAGGGGCAGCTTTTAACGACTTTTTTCAGTAAATTGGGGTTTGAATCAGTTACTGGTTTAAAGTAATGCTGTTGGCTTGACTGTCTCCAGTTGTCACCTCAAATGTCTTCCAAGTTTTGGTGTCAACAGACACATTCTGAGGGAGTGGAGGACTCTCCCAGTTGTTTTCGTGGTTTAAGACTCAAACAGATGTCCCTGGTTAAGCTGTCTTGTTCTATATAATTTTTTCAAGTACTGGGAAAAAGACAACAAACATGGCACCATCTTCAATTGTGCTAGAAACTGGATGATAGTGTGATTTCTGATTCAGGGACTTCTCTGTCTATAGAATCCTTGTTTCCTATACATGATTCAGGGTTCATGGGAATAGGATATGTCAAGATATACCTTTTTTACCCTATACCCAAAATTGGTCCTCATACATACTATTGCTTTTAGTAGAAACCATAAGTTCATTAAAAAAATGATATTACTTCAGGTGCACACATTTCCTTTTCACAAACAAGTCTTGTAATAAAATACATGAGCATCTTGTTTAAGTTTATTGTTGTCCATCCCCAGTGCATCTGCTTGATTTGATGAAGCAAAAAAGCACACATCGAAGCCCCCAGCAGAAATAACTCATCAACTAAAAATCCCATGCTGAATATTGTGGAATAGTTTCCAAAAAACATTTTTCTCCCTCATTCCAAGCAATCACTCCTGAAGAAAAGTTGTTGCATAAATCTTCCAGAGTGGGGGTCAAGATATCCTAGGGGGCATCAATGGGTGTACAGTAATTTGATTGGAAAATATATTACTAGCAAATAAAACAAGGTTGTAAAAATGGGAAGGATCCTTTCCTTAACTTGTGCTTGTAGCAGCTGAATTCTATTGATAATGGTGACATTGGGGTATTCAAGGTGACATTGTTGCACAGTGGCATTGACAGATGAGTATTGAATTCTGGTCACCTATCTGAATTACAATGATTGAACAACATAAGAGTGTTCATAACAAATCATAAAACTTCTTATTTAAAAGATTGGTTACACTTGTTTAACTTGTTTAATTTGATTTAAAATTGATGTGTTTTAAACTGAAAATTATGAACACTTGAAATTCCTCATTAAAATTTGTCATATCACTTGGCATACCCCTAAATGAGACCCTCTGGGACCCCCAAAACAGGGGCAAGAATGCGGACAGAGTGATGAGGTTTTGAAATCAAGGTGCGCTGGGAATATAGGCAGAGGATAGCTTAGAGGAAGGTTTAGAGGAAGACTGGGTAAGTAAAGGGTACAGAGCACTTACTAAGAGAGCTCAGATCAATAAAATAGCAAAGAGAAATGGCTGTAAAAATTGAGCTTAGTCTCACCTGTCCTGGGCATGTCCTTGGATGTGTTAAATGTCCTCTATTTCCTGAGACATAGCTTTTTGCCAACATGAGGACATATTCCAGTTGTGAGTCATGTGTCCTCACCATGTCAGTAGTTTTGAGTCCAGTTTTAACATGCACAGTACCATACATTTTTTGTATTATCTATCATGACACCCCAAATAATTCACTAAAGCTAGCACGTATAGTCCTCCCTTGCTTGCCCATGCTGTCCACCCATCCACAATATGCATGCGGCATCTAGTGCCTTCCAATAGCATCAAAGGCTTCTTGGCAACTGTATTGAGTCAAAAGATGCAATAATGTGGGCACTGAAAGGGGGAATATAACAATGCTTGAATGTGTGAAAAACACAAATGTTAATGAGATTTCACTGTTTGCAATCTATACACTGGTGTCATTTACGATCCGGCTTACAAATGTAGACCAATTAAATCACAAATGACAAATTACTTACACTGTTTATAATGGTGCCAAAATGCAATACCACTTACATTACATACGTTTCAAAAATTTGGCATGCTTCCAAACATGCACTTGTGCAGAGTCAAATGATCACACCCAAACAACAGTGGGGTTTCCACATCCCTCACAATAGTGACCACATCTTAGCCTCCAAGATGACTTGACAGTGCAACATGATTGTCCTGCTATCTTCAACTTAAGCAATCTTTTGTCTGTAAGCAGTTCTTGGGTATCCTTGTCTCTTCTTCAATTCTCATTGATTATTCTATGTAAAACATAACAAACAAAAAGGTTTTGTCCTCTGCTTTTCTTCATTTGTTGCTGTAAGTGGAATGAATCTGACACTACCATTTTCATTGCCATATGCAATGGGTATTATATTGCACAGCTGCAAGCTTAAAATTCATCAATTATTTCTCCCCTTTTCACTGTTGTTTTGAATGCTAATTATTGAATAAATAGTTTCACTCCCTCCATAGCATCAGTCGAAACTCAGCCCCCTGACAGAAGCAGGTGGTGCCTCTCACCCCCAATCTCATCCTAATAACAGTACCAAGCAGCACCTCCAAACAGTGGATCAGTGTCTGATTTTCCCCCAAGATTCCTATGAATTCTTTTCAGTCTAATTTTTTTCTAATTGTAAACAAAGCTTGAACACAGAAATTGGTGCAGGGCATCACCTTGGTTCAATGTCATCACCAGGAGACAGCATTGTGTGAACAGAAGACAGCATTGTCTCAAGAGAGGTGGTAGTTTACAACCCTTTCCTCTCATTTAAAGCTGCTTTTTCAAAGGCTTACTGCTAATTGTTGAATAAATAATTTATTTCTTCCATGGCATCAGTAAAAACTCAGCCCCCTGACTGAAGTATGTGCTGCCTCCAACCCCGTTCTCATCCTTACAACAGTACCAAACTGTGTCAGCAATTAGGTTGTGAGTTATTGCCATCTCCTCTTTTTACAATGAGTTTTCAAAGATTTTTTGTTGATTTTCAATTGAAGTCTTATACCCACTACCAAAATATAACACACAACAAAGCTCCTACACTGAAATTGGGACAATGCATCATCTTGTTTCCACACCAGCACCAGGAGAAAGCTCTGTCAAGAGAGAGGTGGTAAGCTCACAGCCCATTCCTCTCTTTAACAGTTTGCTAAAATAATGATCCTGTTGCAGAGTTAAGACTAATACTAAGGGTACGGGTAAGTATCAAGGACTTGTATTTGTGTTCTAGATTAAATAGTGGTTTATTTAGTGTACACTGGAAATCATGAGCATCACAAAGATGTTGTTTAATTGTGGTATGTGCTGTTAATGTGTGTGATGATGAGTCATGCCTTATAGGTTGTTTGATAATTGAGATGATTGTAGCTACAGAACAGGAGCATTATATCCAGATTTTATGCAATGCAAAAGAGGCTGAAGTGGCAAACTCATTAGATATGTGGTTAGTTTTGTTGTATAACTCTTGGTTGCTGTTAAAGATATTCTGAATTCTAAGTTGACACCCACAAGAATGATTCTTATGGTGTGAGACCATATTTCACCAATGGTATTATGTTCTTTATGCCACTTAAAATGAAATAAGTGGCATCCAATCTATTCCTTCTCCTATGGGAATGGTGCAGTACTAACTCATCTCATTACATTGCAAATCACATGGACTATATAAACTCCTACTATCTTTACTTAATGCATGATGTATATTCATTGAAATATTGAATAAGTCAAACAGTTAAAACATGTCATTTTGACTGGAATATACCAATAGGAGCTAAAGTGTAAAAACACGCTGTGTCCTTTTGCACCCTTGGTGTCTTCTATGTCCAAATTTTGATGTCTGGTGTCATCATTTGAAAAGAGTAAGAGTAAGGATGCTAGATTTCCAGGATATGCCCTTGATGTGTCCTGGGCATGTCATTGAAATGTCTTGAACTTATCCTGGACGTGTCCTGGAACTTGATGATGTCTTTTTCAGCAATTGTGGATAATGATTCTGTGGGCATGTGCAACTATGAAATTGGGTAGACTTTTCCTCACAGTGCATTTGTGTTTACCACATTTTATTGAGAATTGTGGTGGAACATTGAATGGAGCATTGTTGGATTCAGTCTAGCTCTGAGGTATGCACAGTGGCATAGGTAGCAATAACAACTAAATAGAAAAATTAAAATTAGCAACAGATGATAGATGTAGAAATGGGAAGGCCATTTCTCTTACCATGGGCTTGTGGTGGCCATTTTTATTAGTGGTGACAGTGGGACATTCAATGTGGAATTGTTGGATTCAGTCTGAGGACCATGATTTGTACAGTGGTGTGGATACCAATTAAATTAGAAAAATAAAAAAATTCACAACAGAAATTGGTTGCAAAAATGTCAAGGGCCTATTATCACATGCACTTGTGATGACTACATTGTATTGATATTGGTCACAAAGCATTTGAGGTGGCATTATTGGATTCAGACTGGGGGCAGAAATATGCACATTGGCATGGACATTGTAGCAAATAAATTGAAAAAAATATCAAAGAGAAAATGGTCATAAAAATGGGAAGTCCTTCTTTCCTTGCCCTGTGCTCATGTTGGCTCAACACTATTATAGTTAGCAACCAAGCATTTAATGTGGCATTGATGGATTTTGCCTGGGTGCCAAGATATTTACAGTGATGGGTATGGTTATGTAACAATTACCTTGAAAAATTAAAAAATAGTAACAAGAAAATTGATTTTTCTTTCCCTGTGCTTGTTGTGGATCTTTTATTGAAATTGGTGGTAGAGCAATAAAGCCAGCATTGATGGATTGAGGCTAGGGGGCATGATATGTGCTGCAGCATTCATTGTTGAATGGTTGCTGTGATGTTGTAGTGGATGAAAAAAGCACTTGTATATAATGAATGTATTTTTGGCATATTTTCACATGCCCATTGCATCTGCATCCACACATTGTTGAAAAAGAAAGTGTCCAGGACATGTCCAAGACAGACGTGTCGAGCATACATCCAGGACATATCCAGGACAACTAGTATGTTTGCTGTTTTCAAACTAGGACACAGGGCATCAAAAATGTTGGACAGAGATGGCACAACAGTATTTCAAGACATAGTGACATGTTATATTACAAACTTCATCTCTTATTTAGCTTGGTCAATGCTTATCATTAATATACAGACTAGACAGTCTACATTCAGTATAGATAGAATTATTTTACATGCAATAATTGATACTTTATATCATGCAGTCATATAGTAGCGGATCATATCCCAAAATGAAGAATATTGTTAACCAATGTAATGCTGAGCCACTTTCTACTGACAAGTAGCCATACATTGAGAAATACACAGATTTTTTGCCATGAACTTGTTCAACACATCCTATACTCTGTGCAGCACAATCATAAACATGAATGTCATAACTACATTATCGTTAACTTGAAGATATCTAGATATTTAACCTCTGGTGAATAAGTCAGAAAAGAAAGAATAAACAGAAGGCAAAAAAATGTGAAGACTGGAAAAATGTCTGTAAGTAATTTTATTCCATTTTCCCTCTTACTAAGTCGAATTCTATCTGGATACTGTATGGAAAAGGGATCAAGTAAAAACTCACCTTCTCTTTGCAGTCTGCTATATTACATTGCTGATGTGGCAAGGAGGTAACTTGTAGCGCAAAAAAATAGTGAGGGAGCTGAGTTCTGGCATCTGGTGTGGAGGGTACAGAAGTTTTTAATTGAAAAAGTTGTAAGCAACTGAAAAAATAAAAATGAGGAATCATTTAAAACCTCACCATCTCTTCACAGGAACTGATGGCTACAGTTCTTGGTGTGAGGAGGCGACTTGCAGTGCCAAATTCAGTGTGGGAGCTGAGTTGGAGCTGATAACACTGATGGTCTGTTTAAAAAAATTGTGAGCAGCTGAAAATAGCTGTAACGGAGGAACCAATCAGAACACATTGTCATTTTGCAGCCCCTGCTGCTGTTGTTGGTGGGTGGGTGAGGGGGGAGGCTTTCAGCTCCAATTTAAGTGTGGGAGCTGAGTTGTGGATAATGGCATAGAGGGTGTGTAACTTATTGATAAAAAATTATTTTAAAGAGGAATCTATCAAAACTCACCTAATCTTTGCCACCACTGATGGCTACTGGTGTAGCTCCAACTTTAGTGCAAGACCTGCATGACCTAAGGTGAAAATAGTCAAAAAAATTACTTTGATAAAGCCTTCGGTAACAATAAAGTGATTAGGCTTTGTAATTGTAAATTATGAGTTTGACAATCTGCTTTGTCTGATTGAAATGATCAGTTCATCTGCTAGCTGAAAGCTAGCACAAATGCAAATTTCTATCTTTGCACTAGTAAACCAATGGTGGATCATGGATCCGTGTTCCCTCTGAACTGCAACCGGAGCATTCTTCTTTAATTGTTACAGAAGTTGTACTAATTCAAGATCTAGACATGCTTCCTCCACCTCATCATGATGATGTGGTAGATGTTCTGGTAAGGATACTAATGGAACTAATCTTTATAGATACAATTTTATCTTGTGGACATAAGTTTTATTTACCCTGCATATGTATAGCATTATAGAGCCTTGGCCTATGTCACTTGCACCCATAAATGAAGGGTTAGGTTAAAAAACTTGCTGCGGATAAAAAACTGAGCAGTGGTAAAGTGACATGACAAACATGTTTTCTAACCATTTGAGTTTTGTTTGGAGAAAGGAGATTTAAGTATTATGTCTGTAGGGATAGCCCATCAAATATGGGATTGCTCTCTAAATGTTAAATTGTTCTGATTTCATTCCACATTGAATCCTGATAACTCCATTTGTATGGCCTTTGAGATTGTCCAAGGCACATGATGTTACTAATTTTCTTATTTATGGAGTACACATTCTTTCCTTACCAGTTCCTGATCAACCACTTGATGATCCTTGTCAACTCAAGACTTATTTTCCTGAGGAGTATTGCAATCAGTTTGGCATTGCCTGTGTTCTCCTATTTTGTTCCAGTCAGCAAGGAATGGGATGTCAAAGAGCATATCCCAACCAAAAATACCTGCTCTTGGAGAGGCTTTGAATATGGTATGGTAGGTGGAGTGAATAGTCCAAGCTGAATTTTGAGGAAGTCAACAATGTCATTAGGACCTACTGTCTTGGCCATATTGAGTTCAGCAGTGTGAAGCATTGTCATGAAACTTGATGCCTGTGCTCTAATATTGCTTGAGGATACTTGATGCTGGTTGGCTTATGCTTAATTCTGTATGAGTCGCAAAGTGTCTCAAAGTGGAGTTTGAACTCACTTCCATTGTCATATATTATGTTACCACATCATGGGTAATGACTAAATCAACATCTATTCACTTAAGAGCAGCCAGTAGTTGATGACTTATCAAAAGAAGCTCTTTAGATTTTGTATCATGCGTATTCTTACCCTTTTGCCCTTTTCACCCATTGAGGGAATGTCTGGCTGGGTCACCTCAGTCATCGGAAATTCCACAATCTCAAACCAACTGGTAGCTGGATCAATCATTGTAACACACATACCTTTACCCTTTAACATGAGCCAAGTATCTACATACCCTGTAAGTAGGCATAAGCCTATATTATGGCCCTTAATTAGGACACAAGAAGGTAGCAAGAGCCATA
>JALLPC010000499.1:0-11442 GCA_036940045.1 Stephanocyclus meneghinianus | reverse complement strand
GTCATTTCTATTTATCATTTGTTCGATATAGTGTGGTGTGTCAACATTTAACGCCAAATCTGTATGCGAGCCATGTCCCGGAGGATCTCGACTCGAATGCTCTGATCCAACACACAATTGTTTTGCTGGAGTGACCGGATGCCCCGTCTCCTCGTCGATGGAAGCTAGTGCACCCGAACCGCCACCTCCCACAGCTGGATCAACTACAGCTCCCAATCCATCTCCGGTAACTCCTAGTCCAACTCCGAATCCAACGCCTCAAGATACTCCCTATCCATCGCCAACACCGATAGAACCTTCGGATATTCAGTTGACGAATCCAGTTCCTGATTCAAATGCGAACTCTGATGTTACTAATTCGCTTTATCTTTATGGAAAACTCAGGAGCTCGTATTGTGAGGAATTCTGCCAGATCTTCGACGACATCATCTCTTGATTTATGCTAAAGAGCGTTTTTCCTTTATCTCTCCGTTTTCAGATTGCGGATTTTCTTGGGATTTGGTGATCAAAACGTGCAATGTCGCATATCCTTGCCCGTCGGTAAGACTGGCACGAGGCTGAATGAACGGTGTTTGCCTTACAATTCTCATTTTTCATCAATCCTTAATACCATTTATACCAAATGACATTACCACATGAAGGGCCTCAATAGCGAATGTCCGATGAGTCAGACTTGCTTCCCAGATACCCCATGTGCTGAATTGCAAACTCCTCCACCAACGCCCATGCCAACCCCCAAGCCTACGTCAATCGACCAAGCAACTTATTATTGTGGACCTGACTGGTCTTGGGTGGTGGATAACTGTGCTCAGGCAATTCCGTGTCCTTATGGAGATGCAAATGGCGTTTGTCCTGATGGATATTATTGCATTGCCGATACTACTTGTGATAAATTTGGCATTGTTGCGTCAAATTCGGTCAAACCGACTCCATTGCCAACAAAAAATCCTACGTTTCCTCCCGTCCAGGGTGATGATCCAGCGAATCGTTACTGTGGTTTTAACTGGAGCGACGTTACAGAAAACTGTTTGACTGCCATCCCTTGCCCCGGTGGTGTTGCTTTTGGAGTATGCCCTGATGGAATGAACTGTATTGCCGAGACGCCTTGCTCTGATGATGTCTACTTGGATTGGTTGAAAGATAAGCAAGCCAAGCAAGCGGCAGAAGCCGAGGCTAATACTGTCGTCCCGACGACTACAACCAGTGACGAAGGAAACGTTTTCTGTGTTGACAATTCAGACTGTGACACTGGGTTATTTTGTAATGAAGGGTATTGTGGGCAATGTCTAAAAGACGGAACTGGTTGTTCTGTTGATCAAATATGCAAAACTGCCACCTGTGCAAAAAGCCAGGATCCTGGAGCGACGAAGTGTTACACAGTTACTGATTTAGATGCTGTCTGTCAAAATCTATTGAATGACAATCGAGCTATCTGCATTACCGACATGATGGCGTGTGAGATTCCGATCGACGAAAGTGAGCAAAATCAATCCGAGAATACCACTGTAAGTGACGCGGCAAATCCAGGAGACGCGACCGATAATTCTGATGGAGTTGCAATGTATGAGAATCCTGAAGGCAATTCCTTTTTCTGCGGCGTTGACTACTATACCATCAAAGGCATTTGCTTGCAGAGCAAGCCTTGTCCGGGCGGCTTCGCATCGAAGTAAGTGCAATTGCTTATTTCTGCCAAGTTATTCATATCGTCCTAGAACATTTTTAACTTCAAATCGGTTCATCGCTCTGTTATGAAGTTTTTGTTCAAGTAGCGAAGGTTGCTTTTCTGTAATAGAATGCCAAACTGAATACGAAGCTGCTGTTTATATCGCAAACAACACTACCTCTCCAGCAACGGACATCAGCACTCCCACTCCAACTCCTTCTCCCTTATTTTCATTCACTTCAAACACTGCTCAGCCCCAAAGCTTAATCCCAACAAATGCGCCGTCGAAACGTCTACCGGCGTCCCCCATAGATGAGCAGTCCGACTTGCAGGCTTCTTCAACCCCTACCATTCAAAAAGTCTTCAAAGTGACTGCACAACCAACAACATCAGGGTCTACGTATTATGTGTCGAATGACTATATCGTCACCTCATCTCCTACTCTTCAGCCAGCAAACCCCACCATTCAACAGTTCATCGAAGGGACTGCACAACCAACAACATTAGGGTCTACAAGTAATGTGTCAATTGAGTTTCTTGTCACCACATCTCCTACTCTTCACCTGGCAACNTGTGCTCTTCCGATCTCTTCACCTGGCAACGGCCGCGCCAACGGACCTCAATACAAACTTTTGTGGTGTTTCGTGGTCGTCTCACACTGAAGATTGTGAAAATGCTCGAGCTTGCAGAAATGGGGATGAGTGCGCGGAAGGCGAGACTTGCTTCGCCGGATCTCCATGTGCTTTGCTCAACAGCGTCAACCCTACGATCGAGTCAAATAGTAAGCATCTCTGTGGAACCGACTGGAACACACTCATAATGAATTGCGGAATAGCTACTCCATGTCCCAAAGGAGATGAATGCGCCACAGGAGAGATTTGTTACAGAAATTTTGAATGCGATCTTTCACCAGCCTTAACCTTTACTGAAGAAACTGGAACGGATTCTGAGAACACGCACCAATCAAATCCTGAGTCTGCGCAGGCGTCGACCGAGGTTTCAGACGAAAAGAATCCCACTCTTTCGTCAGATTCTAACAGCACAGCTCAATCAAGTTCAGAATCACCCGGGATTACCGGTTCATCGAATAATGATCCATCACCTAGCCCTACAAGTAAAAATGACCCACAGGAAAGTACAACACAAAGTACCTCGTTCCCGCAAGCGTTGGCCACGAATGATAATACTATTCCTAACGATAATGTATCGCTGGAAAATGATTCGTCAAAAGAAGTTCCCGACAACAGTGCACTAGAAGAAAACACCCCACCAGAAGTTTCGCCCGCAAAAGATTCTCCAACACTTACCCACTGTGATCTTTGTGGCGCGGCGGGCCAGTTCGACTATAATCAATACGTTGATTATCAAGAAAAAAACGGAACCAACAAAATGCCCTGTGGTGAGCTGATTTGGTTGTTCGCGGAAAACAATATTTATGAAGGAAGTTCAGAATGCTTGGCGACCCGAGCGAAGTATTTCGGAGAATGTTGCTACGTAACGCCAGAGAACGAGTGCGAACTATGTCCGCCCAGCGTGGGAGGAAAGCTTCGAGACGTCTACCTCGACAAAAAGGTACTCTTCAACGGTATGGAGACTTCGTGTTCACGAGTAAAAAGCTATCTTGGTTCGAAGTTTGAAAGTTCGAGTGAAACATGCTCAGATGCTCAACAAGATTACTCAGATGAGTGTTGTTTCGAAAAATGTTCTCTTTGTGGTAACCTACAAACGGATTGGGAAGCGTCAGTTTTCTTCTCGGGGGAAGATATCAAATGCAATGAATTCGACATAATGTTTCGTGAAGAAGGAGTAATTGCAGATTCTTCGCGGTGCGAAATGACCCGAGACTTGTACGCAGATGGATGTTGTATTCAGCCCTTGGCAGACCCTTGCGACATTTGTCAATTTCAGAATTCTGGCAAACAATTAAAGAGCGGAGCAACAGTCACTTACAATGGCAAAGCAACCACATGCCTCGATGTTTACACATATCTTTCTTCCTTGAAAGAAAATGCTAATGAGCAGTGCGAAAGTGCTAAAAAGGAATTGATAGATCAATGCTGTGAGGTTCTTGTCACAAGTGATAAGGGCAGTGTGCAACAGGAAAACTCAACAGACATAGACTATGATCGAGCGCCCGAACCAGCATCTCCCCAAACTCCGACCACTGCACCCATGCCAAGTGAAAATTTGTTGTCGAGCAATTGGTATGCTGGGAGTTTATCTTCAACGTCTTGCAGATCTATGGTTGATTCAGAAATGAGATGGATTGGTCCTGTGGTCTCATTTGTGTTCTTTATTCCTATTGCTTTCAATTAAATTTAGCAATGGATCTGTGCATGTTTGTGCATGCCTCGGGTTACTGTCGTGGACCAAAGAGCTCACTCACTTTTGCGCCACCTTTAGCCTTCAGAGGACGTTGTCGTAACACTAATAGAAATCCCACAGGTGGTCACAGGATAAGTTCTAACCAACGAATACATTGCTGCCCAAGACTCTGACCAACAAAATTGGACGTTAGCAGACACCAAGTGATTCCTTCATTTTGCAGCCTGTCAAAGTGAGAGGTCGCTGTTACCGACCATTCTGAAGGGGCAATACTTCATCCTCAAAAGGGATACAACATTTTTGTAGAAACCTTTCTTTGTCGAAATTAAATGATAGACTAGCAGAACGACTGCTTGATTTTTTGGTAGACAGATATGAACGTAGACTCTGTTTGCAGAATGAAGTAGACATGGATAATTTATCATGACATAATATTATCTAGTTTACAGTGAGCACCAAAGCCATGTCATTTGTTTCTTGATAGTCTCATCCTATCTCACCTTCTATGCCTTTCGGTGAGCAGTAATATAATGTTGTCATTTGTTCAAATCGTGTTAGCATAGCACAGACGCAACAATAGTTACATGGCAGTTAGCCTCCTAACCTGTCAGGGCACATTCTTTGTTTCCATACGGTGTCACTCAAACAAGCCTACGTCATCCAAAGGCTCGAAAGTCCTCTCCTCTACTATGTTACCTGTTCCCTCGGCCTCGCTGGCACTACTGTCAATAGCCTTCCCCAACATCACTCTAATCAGTATGTCACTCAGCCGTAAGTGATCCTCCTTAACTTCCCGCATTGCATTCTTCCACTCCTCCGCGGTTTCAGTCCTAATTGCAATAATCCTTTCGGCCAATCCAAGAGGATCCACGAGTCCGACGGATTTTCTATCCGACAATTCCATGAAAGACGGTGAGCTTCTAAGCAATTCATCAACAAAATCATCCGCTCTGCCAAAAGGTTGATCGCCGTCAAAGTATTCTGAAACTCGTTCCGTGTAGAATCTTTTGAGCCATAGAAACGAAACATTTCCGGGTGAGGAGGATTGCAGTTCACGAAGTAAACGGTGAGTCGATGCCTGTGTGCAAAGGCTGTATAAGAGATCGAAATTGCCCTTTCGAAAGGGAGACGACGAAGTGTCTTGAAACTCTGTAAAGTTGGATAATATATTCACTGAAATTCGTTCAAACGTCGATTTCAATGGAGTGTTGGAAGTTGTCGTGTCTTTCAACTGATGGAAATAGGATTCCATAATCCTCCCGTCGACAATCTGAACTATCTCCAAATCCCGTTCAAACTCGCGTGCAAGCTGCTCGCGCACAGGCAAGAGACGCTGCACCAACGAAGTAGGGTGAATGTCAATGGGAAACTCGAGCCAACGCTCTTGAAGGTATGGGTTGTTTTTGGACCATCCTCCGTGTCCTCGCCCTCGACGTTTTGCCGATACAATCATCTTTTCTATGCAGTAGCAAAATTGCATGAGGACGGACAGATATCAATAGTCGTGTCGTGTGACTTGCACTTTTTGCCGTTAGCACAGTCAGAGTGAACGCACCATTTTTCTGCACAATCATATCGAGGAGAAGACTATCCCACGTGGGATACTTGGTGACGTTGAACGCCCCAGTTCCGTGATAATTGGCTAGCCCTTTGACCCCAAGAAAGTCTTCGATCCACTAAATACGAGTAAACATATGGTTGATAAATGATGTTGCTTTTGAAATTGTGTTCACAGGGAAACGATTCCAGTTCACATCGCACGCACCTTTCCACTATGAGGATCTCTGCATTCGGCCAGCAAATAACAAAAACTCTGAATCGCCCTCTGCGTAAGAAACATTTTGGGACAGAGTCTCGCATTGTTGTACGCCACTATTTCCGAGAACGTCATTTGTTGTATGCGCGTCGGTGGATTCGTGGAAATGCGTTCCGTTTCTTTGGAAACTCCGCTTCCGCCGTAGTTGTTGATGCCAAAGTTGTCGTTGCCGTGCCATTTTTCGCTTTGTTTGTCATCGTCCGATTTGTCGGCGTTTGGTTTGTGGAAGGAGCGGAAGTAATCGTTAATGCTGACGTACGATGAGCCCTGGCGGGGCTCGTTTTTCTGCGGATTCTTGTTGCTTTCATCGTTCGTATTGTCGTTTTTAGGGAAGGAGTCAAAATAGTCGTTGACGTTGGAAAGACCGAAGAACGCGGATGGTCTTGGATTGTCGTGAGAGGATGGGAGAGAGACGGGAGCAAATCCAAGACAGGATGATAGTGATAGTAGACATCCCGTGATGAGCAGCCGTTGGACACTAGTGAATAATATTATCATGGCGAAACGAATTGGCATCGCTCCGAGCACACGAGGGGAAAACAGCGCTTCGTTCGGGTCACGCAACTGTCATGTGCACATCGCTTCTATCTTTACGATGGATCGTGACAAGCTGTGGAAAGAGGGTCGAAAGAATGTTCTCCTTGCGAACTCTCTTAATGGAAGCATAATGACAACGGGGTTTTGTGTACAATACCATACAGTAAATACAGCATGACATTGAAAGTATGGTCTTGTACGGTACGTACCCTTGTTGTACCGCATACGTCACATCCTGTCAAAACACTTTCCGGAGGACGTCTTCGTTATTAATTCCTTTGTGTGATTGTTACGTAAAGTTACACTATTGTACTAGATTTTACTACACCGTACAATAATAGATACCATACCATACTGACTGAAGCCACATCAAACGGTGCGACCGTACAGCAGCGTACAGCTATCGTACCGTACCACACTTGCCGCGAAATCATGATGTCCACGAGACTCCTCGGCATCTTCCTCTCCACCGCCCCCATCACCACCACCGTCGCCTTCTCACCGAGGCTCTCCTCCCCCCTGCGATTTCATTCCCACCTGTACGCCTCCGATACCGAGTCCCGCTACGACTACGACTTTCTAGTCATCGGCGGAGGAAGCGGCGGCGTCCGCGCATCGCGCATCGCCTCGTCGTACGGGGCGAAAGTGGCGCTGTTGGAATCGAGATTGACGCATGGGATTAAGCCGGAGTATAGTGCTATTGGGGGGACTTGTGTCAATGTTGGTGAGAGCCGAGCTTGTTGCTTATTGATTTGCCTTGGATGTTTCGTGTTTTCATTGTGGATATGCACTTATTCACGATGGGCATTCTTTCCTCTCCATTCCATTCTTTCTCTACAAAAAATTTCAACTACATAAAAACAATAAACAAAATCATGGACAAAAGGATGCGTACCCAAAAAGTTAATGGTCTTTGCATCACGATATCCCGGAGAAATTGCCGAAATGGCAGGATATGGTTGGAAGGGGGCGACGCCGGGTGAATTCGATTGGAAGCTCTTTTTACAGAATAAAAACAAGGTCGGAAGTGTTCTTCGCGTTACTTTTTTGTACTTGTTCGTTGCCCGATCTTGTCGAGGAAAACAACGACGGATGGTTGCATCATGTGTATCTCAGTCCAAATCATTCGTCTTCCATGAAACGCACAGGAAATCACTCGACTAAACAACGTATACAACAACTTCGTCCTCAAGAACGCCGGAGTGCAAGTCATCGAAGCCACCGGAAAATTATCCGGACCGAATTCCGTCACGATCCACGAAACTAGTACCGGAAAAACATCCGAACTCACCGCGAAACACATTCTCATCGCCGTGGGAGGATGGCCCTTCAAACCCGAAATTCCGGGTATTGAGCATGCCATTACGTCGAACGAGATTTTTTACTTGGAGGAACAACCGAAACGAATGGTTGTTGTGGGAGGAGGATTCATCGCCCTGGAATTCGCGAGTATTATGGATGGATTGGGAACCGATGTCACTTTGATGTATCGAGGAGATTTGTTCTTGAGAGGTTTTGATGGAGATATGAGGAATCACTTGAAAGAGGAAATGGAGAGGAATACCAATATTGATTTGAAGTTCAATGCTGATCCTGTTGAGATTCGAAAGCAAGATGACGGATCGTTAGTCGTGGTAGATCAGGACGGGAACGAGGTAGAGTGCGATGCTGTTTTATATGCCACGGGACGCAAGGGAAAAATTGACGGGCTTAACCTAGAGAGTGCAGGGGTGAAGACGGATGGATCTTTCATTCCAGTGGATGACTATTCGAGAACAAATGTGCCCAGTATATATGCGGTGGGAGATGTTACAAATAGAATTGCTTTAACTCCAGTAGCTCTCATGGAAGGTCATCGACTCGCCGATACGCTCTTTGGGGGCAAGGATAGACCAGTAGATCACGAATATGTTGCATCAACCGTCTTCACGACGCCGGAAATTGGCACGGTGGGTTACAGCGAGGAAGAAGCTGTCGCCAAATTTGGTGATATTGACGTATACAAAAATCGCTTTCGGGCGATGAAACATTCCTTCCCTCAAAGCGAAACGTACTCGCTTTTCAAACTCATTGTTGAGAGCAAGACGCAGCGCGTCGTGGGGTGCCATGTCGCAACGGACGGGGCTGGTGAAATGGTGCAAGGAGTGGCGATTGCTATTAAGATGGGAGCTACCAAGGAGGATTTCGATAATACTATCGGCATTCATCCGACAAGCGCCGAAGAATTAGTGACAATGAGAACGGCAAGCTACTATTATCGCAACGGGGTCAAGGTTGAAAAGCTAGAATAATGAATAATTCTATTCTTTATCAGTAAAACCTTTTCTTGAAATGAATTTAATTGGCCAGTGTTTATCAAACAATTTTTCAGATATTTTCAATGCAATCAAAAAGTCAAACTCTAGATCATTGATTCCATGTTCGGATGCAACATCCCATTCCTTTTCATTAGATTTGCAGCATCAAGGGAAATTGATTTGGATAATGACCCAAAGTTACAGCAACGTGCCAACAATAAATGCAACAAGTGCCATTCCAATACCTAGACGGTCATTTGAACTATGGGCGAGAGAGACTCCTGGGGTACTCAACTGAGAGACAAGGGATGTTATGTCAGTGGAGTTCGAAGTGAGATTGCCTATCCGAGTCGATTGGTCAGCAATGTCAGTGGAGTTGGTGCTATTGATAATTGTGGCGTTGGTGCTGTTCGTGTTGGTGGCGTTGGTGCTGTTCGTGGTGGTAGCGTTGGTGCTGTTCGTGTTGGTGGCGTTGGTACTGGGCACGATTCGGATGTAAGTATGTTGCGAGTCAGAACTTTTGGAACTTTTACCGCTTCTGCGACTCTCATTATCCGAGATGTAGATGACGTAAGAGTTCTTGTCTTCGTTGTTATCCAAATAAATGATTTGGGCGTTTTCTGCTCGAATGCGAGTGTAACCGAAAGATTAGGTAGGCATCAGCGAAACAGGTGAGCGATAGTTTTTGACAGATTATACCCTATTAACAACTCACGGTGGCCAGACGATTTCGACTTGCTTGATTTACCGCTTTTGCTCTTTGAAGACTTGCTATTTAATCTCCTGAGGTTTTGTCGATGATGAATCCGGTTTTGATTGAACATGTCATCTGCAGGGTATAAATAAAGTGGGCCTTTTTTTAACATATAATTGCATCAAACTGCCATCCAATCTTTCATACCTTGATGTGTTGTCCTCAATGGCCTGTCTGCTGAGAGAGCAGATGCTCTCATTAGTGGCATCAGCATAGAAGACGTTGCGATTGACGCAACAATGATGGTCGCTGAGAGATTCTTCATTTTTGTTTTCTTGTTTGTTGATAGTGCTACTTTTATTTTTATGTGCTGAGTCTACAGCATGGGCCGAGTGCGCCATTGTGGTATCACCTACAAAGTCTTGATCCTGATAATGGAGATACCCGAACACAACAGATTATGAGTTATCATATTATGTCTATGGTATCGTCTAGCAGACCATGACGACACGATTACCGCTGAATTCTCGTTCTACTCCTGCTTCTCCATAATATGTCACGTCCCAAAAATGTCCTCGCCTATCTTTCCTGCCAGGCTGACTCAAAGTTACCACTTCCATAATTATTACCATTCAAAATTATTGCGACATCAGCTCACAAAACAGTAGTCGGAAATGGCGATGTCTGCTCTGTAGACAATTAGAACTCGGACTTAGTGGATCCAGGTGTATCCCTACACAAACCTAATTGACGCCTTCATGTGCGCGCCACGAGCAAAATGAATTTAGTATTTCCTCACTATTACACAGTCAAGAGTGAATCTCATTATTCAATCTTCAACCAAAACATTATTTCACAGCCTACGGAGGCGAGGGAGCTACTGGTATTCATCGGCATCCTATTTGGAGAATTTGCTTGTTTTCGCACCAAAAAGAAATGCTCCATTGGTCGGTCCTGTTGGTAACGCAACATTAAAAATGTAAACATGAGTATTTTTCTACGACACAAGTCAAACGATGCAACGTGATGACACAAAGCTATACGCGTATCGTTGATTTGTTCGTTACTGAGGAACCTACGTTCGGTAGACGCTGCTGTGGACTCCACCGTGGACATAACTGTAGCCGCTGAGGTAGCCGCTGCGGTAGACGCCGTGGTAGACACCTCGGTAGACGCCATGGTAGACGCCGTGGTAGACGCCATGGTAGACAGGGCTGTTGGTATAAATGACGATTGTATGATTGAAAGTGACGACGGTGCAAGCGTCGGGTGCCCCGACATGTTGTCGCTCGGTATTTCAACTGGCACAGGGATGGACGTTTGCATAAAATTGTGCGCGCTTTGATATACGTCTTTGTTACTTTTAGAAGCCTTTCCACTGTATTTGAATGACTTGGATATTGATTTTGGTTGGTTCCATGATTGGGACAAGGGAAAGTTATCTTGGTCCTCCTTGGCTGTAATATCATAAGATTGCATTGGCCTTCCTCCCTTGTTCTCCTGCGCGCTTTCACTGATGGCCTTGCCGCTTTTCGAAGATTCGTGAGCTTTCATAGATTTTCCCTCACGATAGGCGCTGGCGCCCGGTTTTTTGTCACTTTTCAGTCCACGCGACTTTGCTGTTGTGGGGGCAGTCATCATGATAGGCGCCACGGCTGATGCTATCAACAGCCGCTTAAAGACGCTGAATTGCTTCATGTTGATAAAGATGGCACCGCTATTGAATCCTCGGGCTGACTGCGGCTGAACTGAGCTTTTCATCAATCGCTTAGTTCATACAATTCACCATCATGCTTCATGCTTCCTTGATGTGGTTATGTTTACTCGTGCTGGTTATTATTGCTCAATAGAGCGAGCCCAGGGGCATATCTATTTTTTTGGCGCCAAAAATATTACTCCCGTCCTCTTTTCATCTTCTTTCTCATTGAACGCCCAAAAACAATAATTTTGGCCCTTTAGCCGCGACATATTATGTAAGCCCAAATCCGAAGTCCGAACTTTTTTCAGTCCGGTGAAGCCCAACTTCGAACTTCGGGTACCATAGAAGTCAGATGCCTATGTAGGTCCAAGTTGGGCCAAGTGTCATTTTTTTCTGGTTATGAGTTCAAAT
>JALLPC010000498.1:0-12894 GCA_036940045.1 Stephanocyclus meneghinianus | reverse complement strand
TCATTAGCATGAACATACCAAAACTGTGTAGAATTCTACACAGTTTTGTTTTGCCCCAATGAAAGCATATTTGCTTCATCATGGTGCTGTAGTGCTTCATTTTTACAGATAATTAAACTCATAAAAAACCATTCACCCAACTAAGTAACTCGTGCATCTAGCAACTTATTTTTTTAACTACAACTTCAGTATTTTGAACTACAAAACAGCTTAGGACATAATCAGGCAAAACAAGGCCCAACAAAGATGAGATGAAGCATTTGTAGCTGAGAACAGTAGATTATGAAAAGGAAGTTCTCTAATAACTTTTACAGCAAACCTTTGCCAGATTGGAGACAATAATAATATCAGCCAGAACAAAACCGAAAAATAGGCTCCAAGCGGTTCTTTATAAAGTGCAGATGTATCACAAAGGCAGTAAACACAGCACAACATTATGTTAAAGGTCATCATCAATAATTTCAGACGGCTTCAACAACCCAGGAACAGCTGCTCGTTGGGCTTCTTGCGCTTCCATCATTCGTTGTTGGTGCGCCTCATGCTCTTCTCCATATAGACCACTGTTATCTTCCACACTGAATTCTTTGAGCTGGATCAAAAAGTCACGCAAATGAGTCTTGAAGGTGGGCAAGTCCATGTTGAGGTCAAACATTCCATCTACAAACTTGGAAACTTGGCTTCTTGTAAGATTAGGGAAACTCTGGATGAGTAAGTTGGAGATGTGTTCACGTAGGAAAGCAGGGTTGGTCTGGCCAGGCGGTGCGTTCGCGGTATTAAACAACGGGACAGTGACTTGGTTCATTTGAACCAAGTGGAACATGTGACGCAACAGTGTAGCATGCATTTTGAAGCCTGACTTGTGTAAGCGGTCGGTCATTACTGCAAAGACATCTTGAATGAGGGCGAGGAGGTACTGTTGGTAGAAACCTTGAGCGATGTTGGGGGTCCTGCCAACATTCTGCAAAAGGTCGTGAAGTATGTTCAGACCCTGAATGTAATTGACAAACAAACCATACGTAAGTCCACAAAATTAGCGCAAATATAGCAACTTCAACGGGCGTGCACAATCATCTTACAGTATCAGAAATGTTTCTCTCAGTGTGCTTCATAGCCCAAACAACGGAATCCACCACAAGCTTTTGATGCGCCGCAGGAATGTTGAAAAGGGCTTGAAAACAATGTGAATTGATCGCCTGCATCAAGAACAGTCAGAATACACAATAAATCGATTTGCGTGTGATGAAAATATAGACGTGTCAATGACTGACCTTGATAAATTCGAAAAACCGAATCCTGTGCTCCGGAAAATCCTCGAAGTTCACCGTGATCATCTGCAAGGTACACTCGAATACAGCCTCCATAATACGAGGCACCCCAGATAGAATCTGGCCCTTGAGCTTTTCAATGACGGTTGTAAAAAGAGTCAACACCTCGGGATCCCGAGCATTCGGAATGTTTCGCTGATAATCCCCCAAAATGGGATCTAAGACGGGTGGGATGAATCCCTCCGCTAGGGCCTGGGGATCCGATTCAGGAGGGCCACTGCTCTCAATGAATGTAATGAGCAGCCGAAGAACCTCCTTTTTGGCACTGCGCATTGTTCGAACAAGACTAAGTTGGGTGGCCACCGCACCTTGCTGTGCAATCGTGACCGATATGCGTTCCGAATAAACCTTATACACATTGAGTAGGTCCATAAAGAAGGTCTGCAACTGGTTCGCGTAGATGGGGCCGATGGCTCCACACAGGCGGTTGTTCACTTTGAGAATTTTGATGATCTCCTTGATGGTGTTGGGCTCCACAAGAGTCTCCACACTAGTGTTGGCCTGTTCCATAATCAACTTCCAGTTGCGATTTGGGAGCTCCATAAGTTTCTTCAGTAAATCGCCACGTTCAACGGTCACTGCAGGGCCTTTGTCGCTAAGCATGCAACCCACAGCTTCATAAAAGGCTTGCACTTGGTGAGGTTCCAAGTCGCTTGTGATGCTGGCCATCTGATCCACCAACTCAACAATGAACGGGGCATTCTCGTCAGTTTGAATGGTAACAAATTTCCGCTTGCACTTAACAGCAATCTTCAGAAAAGTGTCACAGGCCATATCTTGCACCCCAGGGTGGACCTCGTGCATGAACTCAAACAACTTATTCACCACAGTCTTAAGAAACTTCCAATGAGCTTTCAAGAATCGTGGATACTGGCCCACAACGTACATGATGTTACTGGCAATCACTGCCTTGTTATCCTTTCCTCTTTTTTGCTCACAAAGCCCAAGCAAGTCCTTGATAACGGTGACCAAGAATCTCTTCTCTTCGTCTTCAGTCATGGCTCCAGAGATGGATCCGATAGCCCAACAGAGAGTATTGAGGTTATTCCACGACCATTCTGTTCCGTCCACCTGCGCAGTAAGCTTCGACAACATGATGCTCTCAGTGTCATCACAATTTAAGTGAGTTAAATACACAAGAGTTTCCCTCATGGTTTTGTACTGTGCGATAACATCAGTGTCCTTGGTCGTTTCCCTCACGATATCACCGTTTTCATCTTCGACGATGAGAACCTCCTCGGGCTTGGCCATCTTGGCGATCATGACGCGACGGACCCCTGTCAAAACGGGACCATACATGTATTTTCTGCTGGCTGCGGAGTTTGCATCGTTCCCATTTAGATTGAGAACGCCCAGTGCCCCTGGTTGCTTGAACCTGTACTCATTCTCCGTCTGGTAGAGATCAAAAGCGAGCATATGCCATGCCTCTAGGCAAATTCGAAAGATTTCTACGTCGTCGACTTCCGAGACTCGGACGAGATAAAAAAGACCAGTAATAAGAGATTGCTGCGTGTCCGGCGTCTCAAGCACCTTCAGATGTGCTTTCAAGAATCCCGAGAGGAACAACGCAAGACGCTGAATGAAAATACAATCTTCTTCTGATCCATTTTCAAAGGGCTGAGACAAGTCCGTCTCGGGACTGAAAATGGTAGCTAGTCGTGCCAAGAACCCACTGAACAATTTGCGGAAGAGGGGATCGTACTCCGGCTCTAGATCTGTCAGGCTCCCGACCTCTGTGAGACAATCCAAGGTATCATTCCTGAAAATAGGCTCCGTGAAGAATTTATTGAGAAGAACGTCAATCAATTGCGTCTGGAAGATGAAACCGAGGGGAATCCAGGTGAGGAAGCGCTGAAGCGTCTGCAGAGTGACCTTGAGCAAGCTCGGTCGCTGACTGTGCTCCAATATGAATTCACACAGATGATAGATCGCAGCGAATTCACTGTTGAGACTTTCTTTGAGATTCTTAACCTTTTCCGTGACCATCTGGTCCTTGGAGAAATCAAAGACCTCCTCGCTGAGGAGCTTGAGAATCTGCATGTTGTTTTCGCACAGCACCTCGCTGGTCTTGGAACTGCCCACGAGGTCAGGGATGAATGTGGGCCAGTTGTGTGGCCACTCTTGTTTGAGGATCTGGACGAGGGTGAGGTTGAGTTTGGATATGAAAACTTTTTCTTTCATCATGACGGTTTCGTCGGAGGAGATTTGGATGACTTTGCCGACGACGTAGTTTTTGATGCCCTCGCGCTGCTCGGGTGGGAGGACCTTCCATCTGCACGGTGCAGGTTAATTAATGAATGGTAGATTAGACGACGTCGAGAAAAAAATATGGAAATTCGTACACTGTCAAAAATATTCAGTCTTGATATAGAATTATTGCCGGGAGCATTTTCCTGGAATAACCGCATCCAACATAGCCCGGCCCGCGAAACTCACCTAGTCCTAATCGCGTCATCCAAAACCTGCAGCCCGAAAAACCGACTCTGCGGATTCTGAGCCCGTTCCAAGATGGCATCGGCCCTGGTCCACACGTCCGGACTTTCCTGTAATGCCATGAGCGCCTTGTTGGCCATGGCGCGGTTGGGATCGACCGGGTTGTAGGCGGCCGCTACAACTTGGTCGAGGAGGGAGACGTCGAATTCTCCGATGGGTTGGAGGAGCTGTTGGGCTGCGGCTTCGATAGATGGTGCCGCCATGGTCGGTGATGAGCGAGTTTGGAGAAGCTGTATTGTCGTTGGGTTCCAATGAAGTCTTTCTTCAATGATAAATGCGAGAGAGCGAGTTTATGGAAATGGAAGCGCGCGATGACCACCAACCGTTACATCGAACAGGACAGGGTGGGTTTTCGATTCGACAAAGTGGGCCCCTTTCGAAACTAAAATGGGCGGATTAATCGAAGGAGGCCGAGAACCATTTTCGCGCAAATTGATGCGACAGAACGACGCCGACTGGTTTCAACTTCAAATTTATGTGAGTGTTGTTAACGATCGTAGTACCTATACCGTCTGTATCATCGCATTTACTATTGCGTCATGTCAACCGCTGTTGGGAGTGCTTCTCAGCAAGATGATGATTCAATAATATATACATGGAACGGCAACCACACTACCAACACCGAGATTTTCAAGTGAACCAATACCTTCTCGAGCATTCTATGTTGTTCGAAAGATTGTTTTAACCTCTCTTTAAACAATATATAATATGTAACAGAGATCCAGCCACCAGCCAAAATTGGACTCGCGGAAAATGCCGCAAATAAAATAATATAAAAAATTAAATTAAATTAAAATTTGTAGTAATATGTATGTATTGTACCATGATGTATTATTATTATTATGGCACTTGCACCCATTCGAGATCTGTCCATCGCCCGTCTTTCAACTTGGTAGCCAACCACCGAAGAGTGTCCAATTTTGTGTCCACAGTGACGCACAAGACGTCTGCTGACACAACGCATCCGTGTGTTATTATATGCAATCACTCTTTTCTGTCCAACATCAATCACTCACTCACACAGCAGTAAAGAAGTAAGGTTGATGCCCGCCCTACCGTACGATACCGAACAAAAATCCTACGAGTCAAGTCAGCTCCACAGAAACATCGTCCTAAAAGCACCAATCCCCACACTTTTTTTCAGCACCACCGTAACAATCCTTGAAATCATGGCAAACGCCCCCCTTCTGTCGGCCGAACCGGCCCCTTCCCCGGCAGCACCATCTCTTTACGTGTCACTTAGACGATCGAGGAGGGACGTTGCAGGATCTGTCATCTTGCTCGTCGGTGAGATGTTGTCGGGTTCCGATTCCGGTTGTATCTGATTCTGGTTTGCTGCCTTGGGCCTATTGAGTTCTGAGGCCTGTTTGCATCAATATATTATGCTTGAAAGATTTCTGGTTTACTCTGGGACAGAAGTGGCCGACATTGCGCAGTCTTGTTACCAATTGGTTTGTGATGTTTTGCTTGCCGAATTCAGCATACATCTTTCCGATTCTCACTCTCCATCCATGTCTGTTACTATGCAGCATGCACTTTCCGTGGAAGCGATGCTCTTGTGACTCGGCCGGGAATGATCCAACCCCTAGGGGCCTTGAACAAACATCCCGCGATACGACATCTTGCTTTCTTGGACACATCAAATTTTGACCCCCGACGAAGGGCAATGTCTTCTCTGTATGACAGCACCATGGCTGATGTCAATGAGGCAGAACTTGGAATGCAATACGATGATTTTGGTAATACCATGGCAGATGAAGGATTGAATGTTCCATCATTTGATGATTTCGAGGGAGGGGTTTCAAAGGAAACCATGGAGAACGAACCTGCTACCTTCAAATTGGAGTCTTCAACAACAGTAGCAACAACAGCCGGCCCCTTAGCAAACCAACAGCAACAAGAGGTTCAAGGGCGTAGAATTCGAGCCAACGTTCGAGAAACCGGCTTTGACTCGATGAAGTACTACATGAAAACGATGGGAAACCATGACCTGTTGCAGAAAAATGAGGAGATAATATTGGCAAGAGAGATTCAGATTTTGATCAAATGGGAGGAAATTAGAGAGAATTTGGAATCTGAGCTGCTGAGGTGTGTGTGAACCTTCGCTTCTGGAGAGATCATCCACAATTTTTCACTTAACTTACTGAACGCATTTTCTAACACTCTATTTGAACTTACATCGCAGACCACCTACATACCAAGAATGGGCCTCTGCAATTGAGCCAGGCATGACCGTCACTCAAATCAAAAAGCAAATTCGACGCTCTCTTCGTGCGAAGGCTGCCCTCACAGAATCCAACCTCCGCCTTGTCATCAGCATTGCCAAACGCTACCAAGGCCGGGGACTCAATATGCAAGATTTGTGTCAGGAGGGCACACTCGGTCTGACTCGGGCGTGCGAAAAGTTCGATCCCGAGAGGGGGTTTCGTTTTTCCACCTACGCCACTTGGTGGATTAAGCAGGGAATCATGCGTGCGATCGCTGACCAGGCGCGCACGATTCGCTTGCCTGTGCACATTCACGATCAGCTCAGTATTGTCCGAAAGGCAGAGAGGGACCTTCAGAATGAATTAGGGAGAGAGCCCACAAAGGAAGAATTGGCGCACAAGGTGGGGATCAAACCTGACAAGATTGAATTCTTAAAAAGAGCTTCTGTAGGCTCGATTTCTATGGAGCAGGAACTGGGTAATGGTAAGACTAAAGGTTCTGGAGCTGGAACAGGTGGTTCCAAGGGTGGTGCATCAGGGAGTGAGCGCACATTCACTATCCAAGATACGCTTGGCGACCCGGATCAAAAACCAGTCGACATGGCCCAATATCGTATGCTTCAGGATGATGTAGGTAGGCTGATCTGCACACTAAACGCGCGTGAGCAAGCTGTGATCCGAATGCGCTTTGGATTGGATGATGGAAAAGCGAAAACACTCGAAGAAATAGGGAAGAAGTTTTCTGTCACTCGGGAAAGGATTCGCCAGATTGAAGCAAGGGCCTTGCACAAGCTGCGTCAACCATATAGAAATCATACTGTGAAATGCTATGCTTCGGAGTTATAGCTGCCGTCTGGCTGAAGCATTGTTTGATGTTGTGCTACACTCCTGCGCTTTATTTAGAAGTTAAGCTTAATTTTGCAGTTATCATTGTTGAAGTCCTGATTATCTTTCGCAGAAGCTGATAAGGACATTATACTCCTCATACACAGACCAATGCAGTCAAAAATTACGGTCAAAGTAATCTAGAGACGTGATGTGATTATTTTAAGCTTCGATTTTTGAATTCTTCATATTATCATCTCGTTGCTCTCAGTAGCTTCTACGGAGGTGCATTTGTTCTGTTGAGCATCCAAACCACTTGCATCTGACTCATCTAAAGTAACAGATGGATCCAACTCGAACGATTTCATTGAGTTATCGACAGGTGGCGAACCAAGCGGTATGTCTGGAACCATGTTGCTGTCAGCGTCTAACTCAACTTCGTCGAGAGAATGTTCTGAATCAATTTTCATCTCAAGTTGCTTAGTATCCTCTATGCCATTTGCCTCGATTTCATCTATTGTTGTTTCCCCGTTTGATTGAAATGCATGATTAGTAGATGACAGAGGAGGGTTTGCAAACAGTGGTTTAGAAGAAGGGTGGCAATCCTGAGCTTTATAGTCTGCATTCTCTTCAACGTCAGCCTGAGGAGAATTCATATCCTGTGGTTCTGGAAAATCGCTACTTGGTCGACCAACTTCTGCCTCCATCTCTTTCTTTTCATCAGATTCGCTTTCAGATGTCACGGCTCGATCATCAAGCCGCGGCAACATAGATTCTTCCTCATCGATATCTAGCTCTTGTGCGAGCACCTTCGTCGCAGTAAAATGCCAGGGTTGCACCCCAGTAAGGCAATTCAATGTCGTGGTCATGTACTCTACTTCTTTGATCATTCGTCGCTTGCCGTTGTCAGATGTTGGCATGGAAAACCTTGGCTTACTTGGGGAGTTAGGGTCTATGTTCTCTGAAGCAAACTCTTTATAAAGAGATGGAACTTTGTGGTCGAGATAGGCGAAAATTCGGGAGAAGACATCTCGCAGAAGTTCGGGTGGTAACATGACGTTCAACACTTGATGCATTTTCTTCGTGTTGGAGACAACACTATCGATAAACGGAGAGCATTCAGTGCTGATTTCTCCATCTCCGGCTCTTAGAGGAATCGTGCTCGCCATTGTGTCAAAGTCTGTTTGTGGTATCTTGGCTGCAAGAGAATGTTCGACTACTCCACCAATGATGCTCACGAGTTTGCCCAAAATCTTTTCGTTGTGTTCGTAATAGTCTTGTTTGATTTTGTCCAGGTCACTCAGAAGTGCATGCTGTTTTGCCGGTAATTGAGCCATAAGAGCTGCACGGATGTGTGGCAAAACAGCGAGTATGAGGGCGATGCATTGCGTTACAATTGAGAGATGCTTTGCATTGATGCTCTTCAATCGTGCTGCACTGTGGATCGCACCCGCGCCAAGTACAAGCTGTGTCGAGCGAGTATTGAATAATCGAAAGAGCTCGGCAACCTTGCCAACAACATTTGTGGCGAGCGTTTGAAAGTGTGCTGCACAGGCAACATCGTCCATCACCATTTCCAGAAGCAAAAGACATGACCAAACAACCTTATAACGGACTCCTTCTACTTCGGCATCTGCCATTTTATCACGACCGCCAACCGGGGCACTGGCACTGACTAAGTTGTCTATGTTACGAAGCGTTGCGTTTCTTGATGTTAATGCTGCTCTTCCCGAACACAATCGGTTCAGCGCGGCTTGCCTTTCGGCAGATACCTTTCAAATCGATACGGGAACAATTGTTAGATATCATGACGTCGCAAAACACCGCACAAATCAAGAAATTTTTTTGATAACTCACATTACATTGGACCCATCGTTCGCTATCTAGTGCAGCAACTAAGGTGGACATGTTGGCTTCGTGTTTCCTCTCAACAAACGATTTCGCTTGCGAAAGTAACGTGCTTCTGAGTCCATACGCTTTCCTCCCTGAGAACTGTTCTAATTGAAGAGTGAAGGTTAAACTGGTGTCCCATAGTTGTCGCATACCATCAAAAGACACAAGCGAGTGAGCTTCACGACGAAGTCGTAGCAGTTCTGAAACAGATTTTTCAGCCAAGTCTGCTGCGACGGCAAGGGATGCAGCGGTTGCTGATGGTGTATGCTGAGCGCTTTCACTGGGGTGTGTATTCTCCGCAGGGGGAGAAGCAGATGCATTTGAATCGATAGAATGGGACTTGTCATCCAGAATGATTCCTTCTTCAATGCAGAACTTATTGACTGCAACTGCACCCCATAGCAGTCCCAAAACTTGCTCAAACAACATGTTAATGCAGTCAAGGAACTGTTCCAGTGACATGCTTGCAACGCCGGCCATAGTTCCTTTTGCTGGCACACCCTGGTCTAAAGCGCCATTACCAACAGGTGGAGCTGTGTCCGCGACACATTCCGTTACAATGGCCTTGACTGTGACACTGATGAGCTCACATAATCTTTTTTGATACGCAACTCCCGCCCCGGATAGCTGCCCACACAATCGCAAAGACTGGACCACTTTTCTAATTTTGGACCTTCGATCAAAAGAGAGAGCAACTCGTGGCGGCGAACGGTAATCAAAGCTGTTCCCGGCCTCGTCTCCACCAGAATTCTGAGATAAACCCCATGATAAAAAAGTATCCACCAACTCATCAGTGAGATTTCGAACCACAAGCTTTTCGTATTCATTAAGCTGTTCGCTAATCTTGGACAGGGCCTTCAATTTACCCAAACAAAGCTTGTGCTGCGGTGGATGACCATAGGGATCGGCTTCATCATTTGTTGTAGATATATCATCCTTCTCTAGCTCTTCATTGTCTGTCACATCATCTTCTCCATTCGGAGGAGCCGCCAACAATGACCGCGCCAATCTAATAGCCTCCACAGCACCCAAATGATCCCCCGCCGACATGAGACTAGCGATCGAAGCCTTGCAATTTACTACATCTTCGGCCGCTTCCAGAACTCGTAAAATGGCACGCAAATCCCTCCGACTGTCGTCCATGATTGGAACGAATTCGACATTGGTGACGCACCGTTCGCGAAGTGACTGTAGATCGGTTCGGAGGTTGCGTACTTCTTCCACACTTGCGGTTACTAAAATTTGCAATTCAGAGAACCGATTGGTCTCGCGAAAGAAACTGTCGCTTTTGGATCGAACCTGATCCAATAGAGCTAGTTCAATGGCGTCCAGGTGGGATGTAAATGTTTCTGGTTTGCGCAGTGTGATAACATTTCCGTCAGTGGGGGTGGTTGTTCGATGGGCATCTTTTGTCAGAGAGGCACCCGATTGATTGGGTAAATCGGACAATTCACTGCTACGTTGTTCGTCTGATAATCCTCCACCCTGAGTTTGAGTCACAGGCTGTCTGGGTGGAGGTCGTGGCGCAACCACTCCATTCTCGGCATCTCGTTTGGCCACTTCTTCTGCCTCTCGAACTTTTTGTTCCGCCAACTCATGAAGTTTGGCCTCCTTGGCGCGTATTTCTGCTACTTCTTCGTCTGACACAACTAACAATTTTTCGAAACAGATTGGATCAGTCAAGTCAAAATATGGAGAAAAGAAAATTTCCGGTACTGCTTCGATTGCTTTGGCTACATCTGAAATTGTGTCTTGGTCATGAAGTGCTGTTGTGATTATTGCTGCGGTCGCTGCTTCTATTCCACTGTTGTTGTCAGTCATTTGCCCTCTGTTTGCATGTCTCCTCTGCATCTTCTCTCTCATCACCTGAAACCCTCCACCCCGATCCTCAAATCTCATGCCCAACATTCCACACCGTCGCAAATAATCCTCGACACTCCCGAGATCCAAACCCTCAATTTCCTCCGGCAATCTCTCTCTCTGCAATTCCGGTACATCCTCCGGTCCGAATTCAGGCTCATACTCCTCCCAAATAACGGGAGTAGAATTCCCCCTACGCAATCCCCCGACGATTCCTCCACTCCCGTCCTCTTCGTCGTTCCCATCCAACAAACTCCCCCCATCAATGCCGGGCATGGTCCCCAAATATTTCCGCGAGTAATGATCAAACCAACCTGTGAATTCATCCAAACTCAACGCCATGGAATCCATGGCGGATTGCGTCGACGATTCAGCGTATCGCGTGTATAATGCCAGATCGGTCATGCCCGCCGCAGCCAGGAGCGACGATGCGTAGCTTTCGTTTGAGGCGGTATCGGAACCCATGTGATCGGCGGAAATGGCACTGTGTCCCGAATGTCCCGAGAGACCATGGCGAGAAGGACGTCGATGGCCCGAGTGAGTGGAGGCAGAGGCGGAAGACCAGCCGTGGTGTAGAAGTTCATTGGGGTCGTGTCCGGAGGGGTTGGCGACGGGTCCTAGAAGGTTGAACCAGTCCATTTGATTGGTTTCCGTGATGTTGGATTTTGTTGTTGTTGTTGTTGTTGTTGTTGTTGTCGTTGTTGCCGCTGCTGCTGTTACAGCGCTGGTGGTTTTGGCTGCATGATAGGATTTGGAAGGAGATCCATGTTTGGATGTCGATGAAGCAGCAGTGCCCTTCCTTCGCTCCTCTGCACGACGTTTGGCAGCGGCCACGGCATCGCTTCGTGATTTAGGCGTTGTTTTGGAAAAGTCCGGTGTCTCTTCTGCCACGGGGGGCGGCGGCGGGTTCTTCGTGTCCGCTGCATCTTGTGCTGCTTTTTCGATTGCAGCCGATTCGCAGGGAGGAGAGAGAGACGACAGCACCGATTTGGCTTCCTCGAGGGCTGCTTTGCGAGCGTTGGCTCTTCGTTCGACTTGGGAAATGTTGGCGTTGGCGTCACCATCGGCGGTGTTGCCTGCTCGGACTATGCTGCCCAGAGGCGACTTCATGGCTCATGCACGAACTAATACTTGCTCTCTCGATTCATCTAATTCGATCTGGAGAACGAAATAACACGCAACCTGCTTGCATTTCGGGGAGGACAATTAGTTGCTGTGCTGTGCCAAGTGCCTCATACCGTGAATTCACAGCTAGTCACAGGCATCAGTGAAACGGAAACAGGGCCTGTCGCCTCGGTGCTTTCGATGCGGTGACTTTATAATTAATAGGCGTGTTCCTGCTGATTACTCTGCCCTTCATAAGGTCCAGATTTTTTGGCATCGACACCTTCCTTCACAACCCTGAATGACCTACCTAGCGGTAGCTCCTATGGTACCTATGCAAAGCAAGCGAGGTAAAAAAATAACACGAACAGGTAACAATAGAGGTATCAAGAGGTATGAAACGTCTCATAAAATATTACAAGCACTTGTATAATGCAAAGAGCTTGAATGACAGTTGTACCTTTACCATCATATATTTCCAAATAAATATTATTGTAATTATATCTTTGAATGCAAGGTTTTGAGGTCACCCTGGACAAACACAACATTCACTCAAGTCTGAAATGAGATAATGACCATAGTACAACAGTCTAAAATAAATTGGGGTTGTGTTGTCAGTTTTCACCCCCACGAGGGTCATCTCCGTGGGATTGTTTCAGCCCACATTCAGTTATGTTTCAAGTCCAAGTGGCCTCACAGCAATGAGTCCACAAAGACTCATGTCGTGTGAGCATCAAGGCAAATTCAACTCAAACAGGTTAACAGGTCCCCGTGACTTCACCTGGTCATCAGTTTGTTGTCCAGGCGCGGTGGGTCCATAACAATTCATGATCATTGTTCCTTGAGTCCATATAAACTCAAATCTTATTTGATTTCATGAAAGCACAGATGCAAGCTATTCATTCATTTATTGTGTCATAAGTATTCATTGAATGTTAACAGACAACAGTAATGATGACCATCTCCTCCCTTCTTTGTATTATGTCAAAAATAAAAATGGATTGCGTTATTAGTTTGACATAGGCCAAGAGTCTGCCTTATTTAGTACCCTTAGGTACTAGAAATTAAAATCCCAAGTGGCAAGAACTCCTCAGGAAAAGGTCTCCATTGCCCCTGATCCCAGAGGCATGGGCTCCCCATCACAGAAGTCCATAGCCCCAAACAAGAGAACACTCTTGAGAAGGGTA
>JALLPC010000497.1:0-12899 GCA_036940045.1 Stephanocyclus meneghinianus | reverse complement strand
TTGTAAGCTCTAGGAGCTTACAAGTGTAAGCAGATTCTTGGCCTATGTCAGTAATTTTTCCAGAAGCTGTGGATATTACATACCTGTTCCCTTGAGATTGCTTTTGACATTGTCATGGTAGTGGTGTATGATGTATGACATGTAGCAGCAGCACTGCCAAATTCCTGTTTTTGTATGATGGTGATTGAATTAAGACATTTAAAAAAATCTATGACAGTCACAATTTTTTTATTTGTTCATATGCACATTCTACCTTATTTTGAAAACTACTTCTTGAATTGTTAGGGTGTAATAAATTTATGACTCAAAATCAATGAACAGACTGTGACCACAGAAGAGAAGAGATCTAATGTAAAGTATTTTGCATGAAATGCGGCATATTTTTATATTTTCCTCATTTTCATCAGACTATCCCTCAAGTGTCAACAAACAATGGATTTTTAGCCAAAGAGAATGATGTAAGACTGACTATACATATGTCATTTTGGTGTTTTTAGTTTTGACACACATTCTATTTTTTGTAAGGCTCTTTGAAACATGTTCACTATTCACTTCAATTCTTAAACTCATTAATGTTGCAGTGGATAACAAAATGCACCACTTTCAATGAGTATTACAGCAAATCACTCTTGAGAAGTCAATGATATGAGCACTGTGTCTTTAAGAGTCCAATTGGAACTTTGAATTCAGTTAGGTCCAAAATTAGAAGCAGTTTTGATGAAATAAAGAAGCATTTGTGGGAAATGAACAAGTCTTTAATAGATGTAGCATGTCACAATCCATATGACTCACTTTTGTTGTCTGAGAGCGGGTCTATTGTAATGGCAGAGCACAATTCCGGATGCGCCTGGGAGCTGCGGGTATGTTCTGTCCATCATCCAAGGTGCCCGCAGCTCCTACGACATAAAGAAAATTGTCCTAAAAGGTCCTCCCAGCTACCCAACTCTGCACAAAGTTTGTCTGGGTGAGCAGACCACCCCTCTTCCACCTACCCCCTGTTGGAGCTCGGCCTACCCCAGACCATTATTATTTCAACCAAACAAAAAAGGCCGTATTAAAACAGAGAACATGAGCTTGGAATCTATTTTTGAACGGACGTATAACAGAATGATTTCCTTGCGCCGAATAATTTTGAAATGTAAGCTTAATTAAATGAGTCGATTGTTTACTCAGCGCAACGTGTTTTACATGCAGGGTTCGCATCATACGCTTGTTTCTCGTTGTTTTTTGTCTCGTTGTTTTGCATAAAACAGTTTTTCATATCAAAATAATCACAATTCTCACACTCCGATCTATTGCCCATTTTTTTGTATTCAATAACGCATAAATTTTATTCCTGTTATCTGCGTATTAAGAGATGCCCTAACACGACCAATCTACAAATACATCATGCAATAGACGTTGAATGTGTAATGACAATATACATATATTAAGGAATTTTCTCATTTATATTTTTTTAGTCTTTCTCAGAAAAAACATACAAGTATATGATATTCATATATACATATTAAGATGTAAATAAAATGTATACATATGTAGCTATTAATGTATATTTATATAATTTTGGTCGAGCTTGTAGAAAAGGGTATTGTACCATAGGTGGAAGAGGGTCAGCGCATCACGACGGTCAATTATGCATTAATTTACATCAAAAAATGTGTCTAATGAGTGCGCCTATGTGGTACGTTTAACAGGATTGGCGGAACTTGAACGTAGATTCTGCATTACATTTTACGTCAAATTTTATTTGCAATGAGCTGGGTACAGGCAGCTGACTCGGCGCATCGGCCATCGAGCTGCAGCGAATACAATAGACCGGCCCTGATTGTTGCATCAGTCACTACAATACCTTGCTCTTTTTGGTGGGCTTACATATATTGTATGACATATTGTATGGCATTATTTTGTCCTGCTACACAACAAAAATGATGTTTCTTTCATTCCCACTGCCGGAGCGGGTCATTCCAGATGTCAGTATTGTCGCAACTGACAATGAATGTAAAAGCGTGTGGTGAGCACCCTTTGGTTGCGGTAACACACTGCTTTTGGCATGGAATGCACACAGCTTTGGTGGATTGTTGTGTCGGTCAAGAAACGACACCAGACAAACCCACTACTTGTTTTATTCTTGGTGATGCGAGAGATCATTTGAAGTTTTTAGTTTTTAAACTAATTGAGTTCTATATTAAATATAAGAAAATGTTTACTTAGGTAATGGCTAAAATCAAACTATATTGATCAATTATTAGAATTGGTTGATTGTCCACATCGGGTTCGGCAGCATTGCATTCTGCGAGTTTGGCAGTTGTTCGGTTTCAGCAGCAACGGTGTGATGTGCCTAGCGCTGCTTTATCCTGAAAACTGCCAAACTTGATGCCGCCAAACACAACGCATCAAAATCTGCTGCCACCGAACCCGCCACGGCATAACCTGATGCCACACAGCCAGCTGAGGCAAAACCATGGAACCAGCCACCACCAAACCTGAAACCATCAATCTGCACAAACTGAAAATCCACCAATCTGGAAGATGCCAAACCGCAAACCAGAAGCCACCAAACCGGAAGCCGCCAAACTGGAAGCCGACGAACCAAAAGCCGTCGAACCAGAAGTCGCCGAAGGTTTGTCATGGTTGGGTTGACATAAAGGGGGGCGGTGAGTGGGCGGGATGGTAGAAAGCCTCCTTCCACCACAATGAATTGGCGCGAACAACAGGGGGCCTAACAAAATGCTAGAGGTATGGTAGAATCTATCATTATTGTTTTTAATAGATGTCTTCATTTCACATTCTTAAATTTGCGAGAGTGCGGCGTGATAGACACACTTTACAATATCTCAGGACATTTGATGTGTCTCTCACACCGCTTTTTACGGTAGGTAGGATATGACTCTTGTATATTAGCTTCATTAGGTAGATTTAATCTACCTAGAGGTTGTACTGATAAAAGTACAATATTTGGTAGGCGCAAATATGATTCAAATCCATTACAAATCGGGTGAATCAACACAGTCAACATCACATGTTTCTTGTGGATCCTCGCGGGCGTGCCCCTAATATATCTCAAGGTAGACTTCCATCATCTCTCACACAACATTGGCACATCCCAGACACATCCCTTAACAACCAATCAACACAAAAGCATCCGTTTCTCATCTTTGGATGTGATGTGTACAATAGGGAGCGAACCCATTTTTCACAACGCATCTCTAATCTTTATACCATCATCTCTACCACCGTATTCTCTTTTCTTGAAACCTCCATGTCAGCAACGGTGCTGATTCGATCTCGAGCGACAGTTGCCATGTTGATTGTCCTGAACCATCGATTTTTCCGGGCGTATGCCTTTTCAACTCGTGCCATTGTGCCAACATGGACTGCCGGCGCATTCCGAACGAGGTCTAGGCATCGGACGTTGGCGCTTTCTGAGCGTAGCTTTGCCAGGCTGCTTGCCACATCAACATCGAACGATCAAGATAACACGCCGTTAGAGAAGTTGACCGTAAAGGAGCTTAAAGTGAAATTGAATGAACTAGGGCTGCCGACGTCTGGCCTCAAATCTGAGCTTATACAACGGTTAGGATCGATCCAAGAAGTTTCCTCGCACACTAGTGTTGAAAATCAAACTCAAAAAACAGCTCCTCACCAAGGAAAACCCAAGTTCAAGCTCAATCCCAACTGGAAAACTGACTTCAATGCTACTGCCCTTCAAGAAGAATTTGATACTATTGCAAAGAAAGACGGATTCGATGCCTCCACTGCTTATTTTGCCGAGCATGCCACATTTGAAGATGACTTTAACTATGCTGACTTCGATGATGACTTTGAAAGCGCAGAAGATGAAGAAGTTGACCTCCAGAAATTAACGATGCCTCCATCAACTCCAAGTATGGAGGAACGAATGGCCGCAGCAAAACGTGATTTGGCGCGGGGTAGAGTATCAGTTCCAAAATCTTTGGATGAATTTTCGCAAGAAGTAACTTTTGAAGGACTCCAAAAGCTTGGTTTTCGTAGAGAAATCAATCCCTTCGGAAATGATGAGACTCCCAGACGAGAACAGTTCAAAGTTATTTCGGGAGCCATGACTTGTTCGGGGTGTGGATCTGATTTTCAGAAAGATGATGAACTTCGACCGGGGTTCTTGCCCTTTGAGAAGTACGAGGTGCAGGAAAAACTGGCGAAAATCGAAGAGATGCAGAAGATGCAAGATAAGGCGAATTCGAATGATTGGACACCAGAAGAGGAGGTTGAATACTTGCTGAGACAAGCAGATCCCAGCAAGGCGAAAGAAGGAGATGAATTACTCTGCGTTACCGTCGAAGAAATGGCTGAGAAGTTGGGGCTGGATCTGGAGGTCTTATCGAGAAAAAAGGTTCTGTGTAAACGTTGTCACGGACTCCAAAACTTTGGCACAGTAGAGCAAAAATTGCGACCGGGATGGACAGATGAGCCTACTTTGTCTCAAGAACAATTTAGGAAACTCCTATTGCCTTTGAAGCAAAGAACGGCTGTCATACTTGCCTTGGTGGACTTGTTTGATTTTAGCGGGTCGGTGTTGCCCGAGTTAGATGAAATAGCAGGCGATAACCCTGTCATTCTTGCCGCAAACAAGGCAGATTTACTACCATCCGCAATGGGTCAGACGCGTGCAGAAAACTGGGTTCGAAGAGAACTGGAGTACATGAACGTCAAGTCGATTGCCAATATCGGCGGTGCTGTACGACTAGTCTCGTGTAAGACTGGTTTTGGGGTTGCTGCAATGATAGAAAAGGCGAAATCTCTCGCGATGGATTTGGATTGTGATATTTATGTTGTTGGGGCTGCAAATGCAGGAAAGGTATGTTGTTGTCTCTCTCGCACAGCAGCTAATTGTTACTGCAACCATTCGAGCTAACCATCTTTTTTCTCTTATGATCGCAAGTCGACTCTTGTAAACTATCTGCTCGATGAGAACAATCCAACTAAAAGCTCAAAATTTGAGGGAAAGAAGCGAGCTGGAAACGCCAACAAATGGAAAGGCTCTGTAACAACTAGCCCTCTACCTGGTACCACTCTCAAGTTCATCAAGATTGAGCTAGGTGGTGGTAAACTTCTTTATGACACCCCAGGTTTGCTTATTCCAGGTTCATTGACAGACAGGCTTACTCCAGAGGAGTTAAAAATTGTGGTCCCCAAGAAGTGAGTTCGAATGTGTAATGTGTACATAACATCAATCACTAACCAACGTCCGCTCTCGATCTCTATATTCATATCTTCTACTTCTAAACCAGACAAGTTGAACCCATTACATTTAGAGTCGCGTCAGGAAAGGTGTGTCGCGAAGCGTTCCGCTAGTTACTTTGTAGCGTGCATTTTAGAACTCTTGTTAAATCTCAATCTTCTATTGCTGTGAATGTTGTGTGTAAAACAGTGTGTCCTTGTGGGTGGGCTTGCTAAGATTGAACTCATTGGTGATAGCAAGCCCTTTTTATTTACGTTCTTTGTCGCAAATGATATTAAGTTACACCCCACTGATTCAGCTAAGGCTGATGACTTCATTGACAAACATGTCGGCACTTTGCTCAAACCGCCATTAGAACCAGGAAGAGAACGCATGACTGAAATAGGAGAGTTCGAATTCCATGAAATCGACATTCAAGGGAGTGGGTGGAAGGAAGCGGCAGCAGATATAACGCTACGTGGACTTGGATGGGTGGCAGTTACAGGTGCGGGTACTGCTAAAGTCAGAATTGGAGTTCCCAAAGGAATAGGGGTAAGCGTGCGGCCTCCTCTCATGCCGTTTGATGTCTGGGAGGCCACAGCAAAGTATACTGGAGGTAGAGCAGTGAGAAAAAGCTCAAAATCACGGAGTGGTAAAAGGAGAAAGGGCGTGGGACGAAACTAGAGGCATTCATTTTTTCAAACGCTTCTTGTTACAAGTACTGAAGATCCTACAATAAATGCCTAGTCAATATCCTAGAGCTCAGGCCCCTCTATAGCGTACCCCATACATTATTGGTGACCGACTTTCGTATTGCACGCATAGGCTCGATCGGAAATCCAGCATAAACAGTCGCCTTGTTCTACAAAAAGTAGCATAGGAGGGATAGGAGGTGATGTTCATACCACGGCAACCTTAATTCGTTTGGATCTACAAGCCGTCGTAGGAATCAAGGTCGTCGTCTTTGTCGGCCATTGCGGCGTCATCGCTTCGTACATTGCGATGAGCGGCAATGCCGATAGGGACTTCTTTCTCGACTTTACCGTTGGAAACAGCTTGATCCGTGACGAATGCTTACTCCTCAACAAAAATCTCTTCTCCGTCTTCGGGTAATTCGTACTCGCTGAAGTCTGTGTCAAGATCGTCATTGTAAATCACCTCGGTTGATTTGATGAGCGAATCTTTACTTGGGTTTGACTGCTGCTCGAGAGTCAACTTCAAAGTGGACAGGACTTCGTCGTACCCTTGACGACACCACTAAAGAATGTTTCAAGAATTGTATTCAGAAGATGTAATGCAATGAAGTAACACAGTGTCAACGCATCAAAACGACTTATCACTCGGTTACAAAAACACCAGAATTGCTCATCTATCGCTTACCTGAGTGATTTTTGGCTTCGCATTGCCCTTCTTCATCACCTTTTTGCAACCTTCAAGTGAATCAGAATCGGATGCCCGCGCTCCAGTTGAACACAGGGAGACGCATTGATCGAAACCCGCTTTCCGTCCCTCGATGCAAGCCTGAAAGAGCTTAGGGATGGGGGCTATGTCTACAAATGAAACAAATTAGTTATCCTACGACAGATTTCGTTTGATTTGCTAGAAAATACTAACTCACTCGCTGCCTTCTTGCAAACGGACGACGAGACATCGTTCAAAACCTTGTAACGAATTCTTTGGCAAGTTGATTTACAATCTCCTGCAGGTTTGGCCATGCATTGCGATCCAAGAGCAAGGAATAGGACTTGAACGATCAATTTCATGTTGCTTCGGTGGTCAGCAAGAACTGTGAGGAAGACTTCAGAGGGCAATGTGAAATGATATATTATAATTTCGTTTTCTCCACATTTTTTTAAAACGAACGAGAAGACAGATAATAAGAATTTAGTTATAACGGATATTACTGCATCTGGTAAGTGGAGAAATCTCTTGTTAGATCACACCTATTATGCTTACTTCCAGTTGTTGAAAAGGATCCCGAAATTCACGCCAGAGCACAAAACGAGCTGTTCGCTTCAAAAACAACCCCATGAAATACCATACAGGATTGTCAAGTTGGCTGTTCACTCTATTCAAAAGCCACTTTGAATCAATTCCTTACAATTATCGCTCACTTCATTACAAAACAACCAGTTCTTAACAACCACATCCACGAGCTTCATCCAAATTGGCAGGTGCTTGTGACAACTTAATATCAATCACATTCGATCCCCCCGCTGCACCCCCAGCCCCATTGGCAGCATCAGGGCTTCCCGGCAGACTAGTCGCCAACTTCCGAAACAAACTCTTGACATTGTATCCTGCCTTGGCACTACATTCCATAAAAAGCAAACCATCTTTATTCGCCTTCTCTTCGCCCTCCTCTGTTGATACCTGACGCTTATCATTTCCCAAATCAGTCTTGTTTCCAACAAGACAAATAACCACATCATTACCCCTCTCGGCACGGACATCCTCGACCCATTTCGAAGTATTAAGAAACGACGCACGATTCGTCACATCATACACCACTACAGCCACACTAGAATCACGAATGTACGAGGGGATAAGACTGCGGAATCGCTCTTGACCCGCCGTATCCCAGAGCTGCAACCGCACCGTGCGGTCTTCTAGGTACATGGTTTTGGAGAGAAAGTCAATACCGATGGTGGCTTGATAGTGTCTGTCGAAATTATCGTACATGAACCGTGTGATGATGGATGTTTTCCCGACGGATTGGTCGCCGAGAAAAACTAGTTTGTATTTTGCGAGGGGGGCAAGTGTGCCGCTGGATGGGCCTTTTTTTGTTGCTGGGGAGGCGGTGGCGGTGGTGGGTTGGGCGGGACGTGCAGGGGCTGATGCGTTCTCACTCATTCTTGGAGTGTTGGCGATGATGAAATGAGATATATCAACAAACAATTACTGTATGTTTCACGGAAGAAAGAGGGGGAATTGTTCAATCATGAATCACGAATTAAATACTGAATAAATTTGGAACGCACAAGGACAAAAATTTACATCTCGAGGTCCTTAAACAGATAATGTCATTATTCATGCCCTTCTTGCCAATAATCGTGACCTTTAAAGACAGAACTAGCACCATTGTCCTTACCATACGACTTAAGAAGGTAAATCAAACAAAGAGGGCCGGTCACAACAGTCCCGAAAATGAAGACGACATTAGAGTCAATTGATTAAGAAAAATCTCACGACACTACTAGAGACTCATGAATACGACCATCGCGTCAGAAAAAGAATTCAAACAAATTACTCTTCTCAATTGCCCAGGGCTCTACAGCACATTGCAAACGCCAACTCGCACGAAAAAACGGACTTGCCGACTGTCGAGTCCGCGGGGACTGTCTGTCGAGCAACGTCTATCCCCTATTTTCAAGGCTAGAGGCAAAGCTTACTCACGTCTGCGGGGTTGTTGTTTCTGTGTGTAGTGCCTCGTGATGGTACTACCTAGAGTTGATCGGCGTTCCTTGGCGGGCTGGGACAAGCTTTGATAAGATATCGTCTTCTCTAGAGTGTTGGGAGTTGCGTGGCGTTGCCGTTGTGCGTTTGCCTTGAGAGGGCAAAAAATATAGCACACCCAGCACTATGGCGCAAAGGAAGCGTCAGGCCATTCACCAGCAACAGGGCTAAACACAGGGCTATAATCTAGTATAGCCCAGAGACTAGGTAGGTATTAAAGTGAGAGCCCTTGTTGCAATGTTGTCGTGAGGGCTTATCTTCTCGGGCTATTTTATCTAGTTGCCCGGCATTTTATCATGACATCGTGCCCGCACTGGCCATGACCATTATTTGCAAACGCCAGGTGTATTGTAATATGTTTGACCCACCTGTGTAACCCAGATTTTGGAAATTCTTCCCCTGCAATTTATGTGCACCTGCAACGGGGTTATAATTGAAGCTGTTCAACCTACCTAATTTGTGTCTTAATCTGGGTATGGGGTGTTTTGTCATGGGGGATGCGGTAGGCTAAACTTTGTATTTATCAGAAAATATAAACCATTGCATAAATCCACCAATTGCCGATCATGACATCCAAATTACTTCATCAGTTGCTGCACACAAACATGGAATATGCTGACTTTGATCTTATATCTATTTGGGAATGGGTTCTTTCATCCAACTATTGTTCGCCTTCTCTGTGGTTGTCCAATTGATTGATTCAGAGCAGATTCTAGATGATGTTATTTGCCAGTTAGTCATGAATGCCAGTTGTGCTCACAATCTTGCTCCATTGATAGGGAAATGTTGCCATCATCATGGTAATGCAGAAAATGCTGTACAGAAGAGGGCACAAGTTAAGTATGACCATGAGAGAGCTGAGATGAGCATCTTGTGTGACTGGGTTGGTGCTTATTCTTGGTTTGCTGACAAGCAATTTGAATGAACATTCAGGATCAAGCAACACATGGTGGACACCATCAAAAAATTGGCTTGTTATGATGTCTTTTTGATAAAAAACAGTCCACAAGGCTGGCAAAGAAACCATTGGTCCTTCTGTGAATTTCTATACACCCAAAAAATGCTATGTTGTGATGTAACTGCCAGTGCATTCATGGACTGCTTTCAAATGAGCCAGATAACTTGCTGAAGATGTGTTTGTAAGTTGGCATGTGAGTTAGTAAGCTGTTGTGCCCTGTCCAAAGTCTACTAGAGAAAACCATCTAAGAGCAATGCATGCAATGTTACTCAGTTGCATAATAGTTCCTACAAGATACCAGGGATGTTGGAATCCCAGGGTGTGACAAAACTTATAGGACAAATTGTCTAACCGCTCATAAAGGACACTTTCATGGACAAGAAATGTATACTGTTGTTTGTCTGGGGACAGGTTGATTATACAAGTTTCTGGTTCCGGCATGCTAAATTTTGATTTTGCTGAACACTAAATGCTATCAACATTTGGGAGACATTGGCATTGTAAATCTATGACGAATGGAGAATTAGAAAGATTGAATAAGACTTGATTATTGATGGAGAAGTATTTATTCCAATGTATTTTCTCTTGTTGACAGAATGCATCCTTGCATAACACACTTTCTAAGAACCGCAACAAATTCCATTATCAAGTTTGATAGCTTTTTGCAATTTATCAATCTGCATCATTGAGATGACACATATTATGATGGAATCATGACAATGCTTATGCATAACATGATTATCAAAGCACAAATGGAAAAGTATGAAATGGAGGATGGAACAATGTACAATATAGTTGATGACAGTGCCGTTACAGAAAATGATTGTGATGACAATGGTGATGATGATAGTATTCATTCATGTGGTTGTTTGATTGATGGAGCATTCAACAGAGGCTTCTGGCATAATAGTACTAAGTTCAAAATGGTACACAAATGGTGGGAAGATCAATATGATTTTGAGTGAGCAGCTAAATTGAATATTCATAAGATCAAGTTTGGAAATGAAGCAATGGATACTGCCTATGAGATGATCAAATGGTATAATCCTTTGCTATATTGAATATATTTTGCAACAGTAAACATGATAACAACTAATATTTCCTTTACTTAGAATAATGGAATCATAATAAAGCTATTTCTGAAGAAAGGGTCCGGCCAAAAAATGCCAGATTTTCAAATTGACTATATGGGTCAAAAAGTGACTAAAGTTGTTGTATTTACTCACCTGATGGTATTGCTGAAGTTTCAACCAAAAAAATTGACCACTACATTGTCTACTAGTACTGTAAAGAGCAGGTTAGGTGGAGTGACTAAAGACTCAGGTAGGTAGATAGTTACTTTGAAGTACGTAAGGTTTACTAGCTTTTATCATACTTATCTATCTACCTATCTTGTTGTTAGGCTCTGACATGCATTGACTTACTTTTATGTACAATATAAAAGCTGTTTTCAGTATCACCATCAGAATCAGATGCAGTATCAATCTCACACTCACCCAACCTCTTCTTGATCATCATTTTTATCATCTAACTCAAACCTAACCTCAATATCAACATCCATTCTCCATTTACCTTCTTTATTGTCTTTATTCCACTTGCTGGGTAGCAATGATTGCTCACCTATTGTACTTTCTTCACACCCTTTAATATCTGGAGCAGGATCAAATTTAAAATCGACCTTGGTACCAGCAATAACATGTAACACTTTTCATTGACACTTTTGTTTTGAGGTTTGAAGTCTTTTGGAGAGTTAACTAATGGATTTCTATCCAATTGCACTACTCGGTGATACAGAGGAAGTCATCATCCTGCCTATTGTCACAGTCGGCTTCCCTTGCCTCTTCTCATAGCAATGGCTTTCAGTCCAGTGACAGCCTCTTATTTGCTGTATGCATCAAAGATGATTCATCTCACGCTCATTACTCCACAAACCCCGCACAGGCCACCATTACAACCGTCGCCGCCTCTTTTGCAACTGCCACCGTCTTCCAAGGTGCCTACCACTTGCTCTTCCTTGCCCATCATGCACACTCCACATGCGCAGGATCCCGGCATTGCCTGCACTGACAACAATCTCATCACCACCAAACTGCCCCAGCCCTACACAGAATACACCATGTTCTATCAGTTGGAACTGGAATACATCCACCACCGTCTCCTTGTGGACAAGAATGATCCGCAAGCCACCACAAATCATGAACAACAGATGCAAGAGGCATTGTTCAAAGACAATCCCCTCATGCCGCAATGCTATAGAACTCTGCCGCTGTGCACCGAGTGGTACATCAGTGGACAATCAAAAAACTGAGCAAGCGCAAACATAGAAAGATGCATGGAAAAATTGGATTCTTAGTACTCTCGAGAATGATTGCCATGCATTGGACCAATGTTGACGATGAAGTGAGAACTTACTGCAAGATGATGGCGGCCATGGAATTGGTCAAATCCAAGGAGGACATGGATAGTTATAACATGCATAAGACCAGGTTGGAGAAGATGGGAGAGGTGCCCGACAAACTTTTGGAGAGAGAGAGGAAGAAGAAAAAAGCAAAGGGCAAGAGGACAAAGGACAAGAGTGATGCCGGATTGGCATCCACTGGAGCACCAATGGATGTTATGCCTTGTGTTGGTGGTGGTAAGGCAAGAAACATCATGGTGGACAGCGTCAAGAGTGATGAAACATTGTCATCGTTGACACGATTGTTATGTGATGAGTCTCAGGACAATATCGACAATGACATGGAACAATTCATCACTTCCCTTATTCACGATGACGGTCATGTCCCCGATGATCAGCAGCAAGAAGACAGGAAATGACCTCCCTGTTGTCATCCTCCACCGCTGCCCAGTAATTCTATCCAATTGTACACGGAAAACCATCACACTGCATTGCATTACAAAGCACCATGGAATCACATCATGCCGGGACCACGTGAAGACAAGAGAGGAGCCATGTCCATGCATCCTCCTCCTCCCGCGGTGGTGGCCCACGATGCCACATCGAGCAGTACCATCATCACTCCCGAACATTCCTTCTTGGTTGTAAATTCTTGCGGAATTCCACCGGAATTCCGGCGGAACCCAGAATTAATCTTTTTTACCGTAACATGATTACGGTTACATTGAGATTACTGTGATGCTCAAAAAATGTTCGTTTTAGGACTAGTGCTAAGGTTAGGGTTGTGACATCAAAAAATGAGACTTCTACACAGTAATATTCACTGGAATGACCAGAATTACTGCAGTAATTTCAAAAAATTACGGGTTACTGTGTTTTGGTGACAGTAA
>JALLPC010000496.1:0-12902 GCA_036940045.1 Stephanocyclus meneghinianus | reverse complement strand
ACCTGATTGGAACACTATTCTTTTTGACCAAAGTTTAGACAAAAAGTGCTTGATTCGAGAGTTTGGTTCGGATTTGGTTCGGATTTTGTGTTTGGGCGGAAAAATGAATCACCGTAGGCACCCAATAAAGTAATATTATATATCACATCAATAAATTCATTATGCCTATGCTATCTTCTCTTGCTGGTTAATACTTCTTGGTCGATGGTTTACAGATTTTTGGCGAGGTTCCCTGTTTTGCTGCTCCGACGGGAACATTCCTTTCGCAATGGACAAGGCCTAAAGGATCCGATGGGATCTTACACTCCGCATGCCTTAACGTGCACTCCTTGACATACACACAGATAACCATCTCATGATGTGGAGAACTTGGAAGCAATTGGATTTGGCTTGGCAACGGACCCAGATAAAAACAACTATGGTATGGTGTAGCAAGCGGATGCAGAGGCAGAAACATTACACTTATCGTATGACATCACACTTACAGCCGAACAATGATGAGAATGGAAAACAACAATTCATCATCGACATCTGACGCCTCGTCGACGACATTCTCATTCTGGCAAGAACACGATTTCGATGAAGAGTCAAGTGGAGAAAGAAGCAGACTTGCCGGCGCACTTTCAACGCGAACTCCCTCATTCACATCAACGTTCACAGTATTCTCAGCAATTGCCTTTTTCGTCGTTATTATTTGCACATTATTCTCTAGCTACGAGATCATCACTGCCTACCATTACCGCAATTTACTGGTACAAACAATCAACAGCTCAGCAACCACCAAATTCAATACCCCCTCTGACCNAACCCAAGCTAAAAGGTTTGTGAATGGTTGCATAAATTCTAAAACTAAAACTCATGAAGGCATACCAAAAGGTACCCGACCATAAAAAGCATAATCTTCCAACAAAGAGGACAAATAAGAGTGACAAAGTTTTTTTGAATCACCATATCAGTTGATTGTGAAATATTTTTTGGCCTCATGCTTGTGGATTGATGCATGAAACTTGTTTTTATTGTCTGTGATAATGAGTGTGATGCAAAGAAATTGTTTGGGAATCGATGAAAAAAGATGTTATTCTGCTTCTCTTGTTAAAACTCCAAGCAGTTGACAGTGGAGGTGGGGCATACCTCTGTCTGTGGGCTACAATATCATGGATTGCAAGTTAGCACAGAATTAGCAATATTAGTGAAAAAGAGGTGAGTGTAATCACACTTGTGAGCTGTTCAAAAAAAGGATAAAATACTGGAGACAGGCACAATTTTATATCCTCCTTGCAGTCTCTTCTAGATGTTTTTGTTGATCTGGTATGGCTGTATGTTATTGCTCCATATTATTTCTTGGGGTTTGAATGTTGCTATTGTCATGGTTGGGAGTAAAGTATTTAATTGTAAAAAATCATTAATGAGCTGTTGCCAAAAAAGTAAAATTAGTAGAAGCAGGCATATTCAGTCTCATGCCCTCTGCTGACTGATTCAAAGTGCATGCTGTGAAAAAATTAATAAAAATAATTCAATAAAAAAATATGGCAGCAATGGCAGCAACAGTGTCAATGGCAGCAACAGCATTGATGTAGCTATGGTGGCAATGACAGCAATGACATTAACAGCAGCAATGGCAGCACCAGCAGCAACCGCAAAAAAATAGAAATAATTCAATAGCAGCAACAAAAAATATGGCAGCAATGGCAGCAACAGCAGCAATGGCAACAACTGCAGTGACAGCAGCAATGGCAGCAACCATGTTGATGAAGTGACAGCAGCAATGGTGACAATGGCATCAAAAGCAGCAATGGCAGTGACAGCAGCAACAGCAAACCTTTGCAGATGCAATCCTCACTTTTTTAGAAAGAATATTTAAAATTTATCATTAGTATGAAATGGTGTATAATAAATTTATGACAGTAGTATTTATGATGACTTTTGTGAGATGTAGATTATTGTTATTGTTGGTATGTGGTGTGATCTTTTTCATGGGTTGGCTTTCAGTGACTGTGATGAAATTAATGATAAAAATTTTACATCAAAAGGTCGTGTCTCCATCTGCAGAATGATACATGGTATGACGGTCTGCAGGGGTTGTCAACATTTTATGCAGACAAAGACATCATCATGATTACAGGCTTAAGTAAATGGTTTGACTAACTTTGAATGTTGACTTGAGATATCACAAAAAACTTCATGATCGCATCTGCATCTGCGGAAATTTGTAAAAAACATTGACACCTCCTATATGGTATGTGCACAATTTTTGTCTATGTTATTTTTGCAACAAGATTCTACATAAGAGCTTGCTAGGTTGCATGTGCTGAAATCATGCAACAACTTTGCAAACCATGGTAGCAGAAAAACCATGTCAAAAAGTGTAGTTATTACATTGACATAAATAGGAACTATTAAAAAATGCTATCGGAAGAATTTTCTGAGAGACCTACACCTACATAGAGGTTACTGCTACCGGAAAATCTTGGCCAGAAAATTTGCAACATTGGTTGCAAACTTCCAATAATACATCAGTACTCCACTATTGGACCATATGTAGCCGGAAAGCATCAAGTACTAGCCAATCCTACATACAAAGGTTATCTCCCCATTTGGATACTTCAAAGTATACTTTCTCTTGTATACCAAAATGGCTTCGTGCATGGATAGGCACATTGAGGTACTTTAACATTAGCTATCATCATGAACATATATCATGTGATTGTGCTCCTTGTTGATAATTCTGCAATGTTTCACAATTGTTGATGTGATAATTAATGACAGCTCAGTTAAACATCAAATTGAGTAATGTCTATGTACATAACTGGACCATTTTAAGATGTGTGATGAAGAAAATGTGATATTTAATAAACATGTAGGAAGGCATGTTGATCTAAAATTGCAATAGGAAGAATTAAAGTATGCAATTAATTCTACAGCCAATATATGGCAAATGTTGCCATGTTAGAAAAGTATTGTATGAAATTCGTAAGTGTGAAAAATCTTCCAATAATAGACTGGTCATATTTTGAGGGGACCGACTCAAACTTTGGTCCACCTTGGCAAGACAGGATATTTGGTCAAAAAATCTCTTCTTGTGTCATAAATTAGCTATATTATTTGACCAGATAACATGTATTCTACATTTGAAAAGATTCATTCTACATATCTGTTGGGATAGCCTGTTTCATTCAGAATAATCAAGTCAAATATCCATTCCATGCCATACTGCCCTTGGGGGGAAATATCTGAGCACATAGTTTTTATGCTTCATTTTGCCTTTCTATGAGTGGAATAATTGAACCCAGTATAATCTATCATTTATACTGAAAAATATGATATTGAGCAACTGTTTATGAATAAAAGCTACTGCTGCAACCATATTGTACTTCCTTGATCAACAGCATTCCTTGTAAAAATGTCAACAATTCTTTGAAATTTCACTAATTTAGTTCAGTTTGACCCACAAGTGATGGTGACGATTTCCCACCACCTTGTTAACCAACAATATTTGTTTTACTTCTTTGTAAGTGAGCCTATGTGGGCATCACCCCATAAAAGAAATCACTACATTGATTAATTAAATGAGAGAGGCATTTTGCAATATGGGGTGCAGTTGCCAACATTGAGAGTTATTATCTCTAACATAGCACGTGAATAATCAAGAAGATATGAGGGGTGTGTCATTTCAAGTAGCAGCAGAGGTCATTGGGATCTGGATGGCTTTTCTGAAGAATGTCTACAAGCATTTGCAAAAGAAGATCATCAAAATACTCAGACAGGCTGGCAGTACGATGCGGGAACCAGATAAAGCAGCAAACTTGACGAGACCTTTAAAATGCAGGAGGATGTTCACATAGTGGAGATACGAAAACGAAATTAAGCACTATGGTACTTTACTAAGCTTTGTAGAATTTGTTTCATCAAGATAAGAGGAAACAACGAATTGTCGTAACACGTTCATTCCTTTTTCAATATCATTGAAAGTAGTATTCGAAGATATGCATCAATGCCACCATTCACTCTTTGGAGTTTTCCATTGAACAGCACAAAATAGTCTCCTCCAATAGATCTCATCAGATTGGCATCGTGACTTGCTAATATCACAGTTCCATTCCATTGTTTCAGTCCATATATCAGCGCCTCTACACTTTCACAGTCTAAATGGTTTGATATCTCATCAATAACAATAAGTTGAGGATCTCCCAACATCATTGACGCCATACAGAGCCTACATCGTTCCCCTCCACTCAAGAACTTGACATTAGTTCCTGACTGTTTAGGGCTAAGTCCAAATCTAGTCAACTCTCCTCTTACTTCTTGTTCCGTTTTAGTAGGGTATTTGTTGGAGAGATAGGATAATGGTGTGACCAGTATATCCTCATTGATGTGAAGAAGGTTATCTGTGGCATGTTGGTGGAAGTAACCCACGACAAGACCATTTGCAAAATGTACTGTACCCTCAGAGGGACTTGCTTGTCTTGCAAGTATTGACAAAAGACTTGATTTTCCACTACCGTTCTCGCCAAGTATTATTGTTCTGGAACCTTCCCGTATACACAGCTCTACACAGTCGAAGACATTGCCCTCATCCGGATCGTAAGATTGACCGACATCCATTAGCATCACTAGTGGTTCATCACCCCAAGATGACAAGACAGGACGAAAATCGAACTGCACTGCTTTATCCGGTACTGGGCCCAAAAGAACCTCAGCACGCTTGATCAAGTCTTTGTGACTCAAATTATTCCTGGTAGTTGAATCGAGCGCATTGATGCTCCCCTTCTTGACTCCTCCATCATTTTGGTCGGTACGTCTGTGACCAAGATCATTTTTTTCAATGCCGTGACGGTCTAGTTTCTTTTTCTTCGATTCAATGACACGATCAAGTTTCTTTTTAGCCACACGACTCTCGGTGCCGGACGATTTCTTTTTGAGGTTGTCTATGGCGTTAACCATGGAAGAACGTTGTTTTTCCAAAGCTTCCGCTTGTCGAATTTGATGCTTAATTATCTCGGTGCGGTATTTGACAAAATCGTGGTAATTCCCAGTATAGTATTCTAACTTGTGGTTGTGGAAGTGAATGACATCCGTGGCCACATCGTTCATGAGATCTATATCATGCGAAATAAGAACCACCGTTGAGTTAGATTGAATGCAATCATCAATGAGTTGACGAAGTTGAAGTATTCCATCAATGTCTATGTGACATGTCGGCTCGTCAAGTAGTATCAGCTGTTGTCTTTCCATGAGTACGGAAGCGAGAGCCACTTTCTTCCGAATCCCACCCGACAATTGTGCCGTGGGCGTGGAGAACGTAGACAATGGGACTCCGAAGAAGCGAAGTGCGTCGTGGGCTCTTTCGAGAATGGCTTCATTTTCTTGTTCAATGTCATCTGAATCTTCGAAATAAGCAATGCGCTTGCACAGATCTTCCATTTTTTGCTGGTAATCATCTGCCTCAGCATCCAAAGAATCAAGTTGTTCTTCTAACGCAGCAATGGAGAGCTTGTATCCTTCTTTCGACTGACCTTTGAGTTTCGCATAATGTTGCAACAAGAACTGCACGGGTGTCAGATCTTCGTACCCAAAGATTTCCTGAGGCACGAATAGCGGATGTACATGCGGTGGAAACCCAGGCAATTTACGAGCAGTTATGCGTTTAAGTAATGTTGACTTTCCTACTCCATTCCTTGGAATGAATTTTGAGCATGATGTGATATAGGTGTTTCCAATTATATCGACGAAAGAAAGATAGACATCATTGTTTGTCAAACTAAAATTTCCACCAGTATCAATCAATTTAAGTGCTATCATTGCCCTCACCTTCCAACCAACGCATAAACCTTTCCAGGGAGCAATTTCAAATAAGCGTCGCTCAACAACAACTTGGATCCCCCAGCACCGCTCCCAGTCAACTGTGCATCATTGACATATTCGAGAGTGATCCCATCCAAAACAATGTCGTCCGGCTGAAACGTTCGTCGAGACGTCCCGCGACCACCTTTGCCTCTGCCACCCCAGGGGACCTTGCGAACATTTTTATTTTCGGCTGAGAAAATTGATTCGATGAAATAGTGATTGCAGTGGTGAGTGAGTTGCGGCCATGTCATTGAGGTTTAACCTGATGATTCACGCAGGTGAATACTAAACGTACCTTCGGCGAGAGCCGCTGACCACGCGGAGGCAAAGGGATCTGTGGAGTCTAATGACTCGTGTTGGGCTTGCAAAACTTGTTCCATCAGTGAAAGCACTTCTTGGCTCTGTGTTTGTTGCAGCTGATTGGGATGTTGTGGAAGGTTTTATGCCAAACAATGATCTATGGTACAATCATAGCTAATCATAGCGATTTATCAGGATTTATCGTGCATGATGCCAGACGAGAAACGCAGACACTATATATCTCACGATATCATACTTTCCGCAGGTGTCGTGTCGTGTCGTGGATAGGGTATGGTATTGTACCATACACGGTATCAACTCACGTACAATAAGATATAAGTGCTGTTGTACGTATGGTACCATAGGTAAGCAGGTACCTATCTTGTTCCTATCTACATATAGTATACAGTCACGACTCATACAGAAAAAAGGTGAGCGCGTATAGTAGTAGTACGGTACAGTAATTTTATAGCTCAATGGTGTATTATGGTACCATATTATGGTACCTAATATAAAATAACATTCTTTTCATCACTTCTTTTCCACTTCTCATATGAGACTTCAGGCAAGGCAGGCCGAACATGGCTGAATGCAACAGCGAACGACATTTTTCTCTTTCTTTTCTACATGACGTCAAGCGACTGGAACGATTCGTCGACGTCCCTCACAGACACGACATTATCTTTCTGGCAAGAGCACGATTTTGATGAAGAATCAAGTGGCGAAAGAAGCAGACATGCCGGCGCACTGCCCACGCAAGCAGCCTCTTTTGCATACAAACTAACAAGGACAGTCTCAATTGTCGTCTCTTCCCTCGTTATTATTGGCGCATTAATTTACCATGGGCGAATCAAAACTTTCTTCGATTACTACGATGATCCTCCTACCAGTGACTTGTTCGACCAAACAATCAACAGCTCAGCAACCACCAAATTCAATACCCCCTCTGACCACTCTCCTCTCCTCCCACTTCAATCCTCCGATGTCTTAGGATTCACACTCGCCGCATTCGGTCTTATTCTAGCTTCTGGTGGAGGAATTGGAGGAGGAGGCATGCTCGTTCCCATTTACATACTAGTCATGGGATTTTTGCCCAAGCATGCCATTCCCTTGAGTAATGTTACAGTCTTTGGGGGTGCGATCGCAAATATGTTCGTCAATGTCAAGAAGAGGCATCCTGGGGCAGATCGGTGAGACAATCATTTTATGTCGAATCGATTTTTGCTTTATATCATTTCGCGTTGACCTTATCTATTACGCCCTAAGGGAATGATTACTCACCATGTCTCGCGCTTCCTCACAGACCACTGATTGATTGGGAACTAGTACTTGCAATGCAACCGCCCTGTCTATTTGGAGTCCTCATAGGTGCCAATCTAAACAAGGTCCTACCAGAAAAAGTCGTTGCTGTCATGCTGGTCATCTTATTGACTTTTACGGCCTACAGCACTTTCAAAAAGGCTTTTAGCATGTATAGATTGGAGACGGTGGAAATGAACGAGAAAGCCAATGAGTCTAATCGACCACTTCTCAACTCAAATATTATTTTGGGCACTTCCAACACAAATGGGCACCACTCAGGTCATAATTTCGAGCCCGTTCAGTTGGATGCCTCCGGCCAGACTTCTTTTTACGACTCAATCACAAACCATGATATGAACAAAATCGATTCACAAATACCCGAAATTGGAAACCCCGTGCTCCTCCAAAGCATTATTGACCAAGAACGGCACGTCAACACAGGCAATGTTACTCTCATCATCATCATGTTCATAATCGTAGTGGCAGTCAATATCCTCAAAGGAGGGGGGAGTTATCCTAGTCCCATCGGATTATCTTGTGGATCGATCACATTCTGGACAGTGCAGTTGCTACTACTATTGTTCATTGGCATGATATCAGCGGTGGCACATAAGAGATTGATAAACTACGCACAACTGAAAATGGATGTCGGGTACAGGTATTTGAAGGAGGATATTCACTGGGATGAAAAGTCAACTGTGGTCTATTTTTCGCTTAGTTTGCTTGCTGGCTGTTGTGCTGGGATGTAAGTGCCGTTTCATATTGCTCTTGATACACACTGATCTGGCATTTTTTTCTTTTGCGGGCTGTCAGGTTTTGTGCTCACAAATGCTTTGCATCAAAATGCAATCATGTGTCTGTCAACAGGTTCGGAATTGGCGGAGGCATAGTCCAAGGGCCACTCATGTTAGCAATGGGAGTCCATCCTGCTGTAGCCTCTGCCACCTCTGCTTGCATGATTCTTTTCACAAGCTTCACTGCTACCACAACCTACGCCGTCCACGGGATACTAGTTCATGACTATGCTGTTGTTTGCACTGTACTTGGCTTTATGTCCACAGCAGTGGGTCAACTGGTCATGAGTAATCTCTTGAAAAAAACGAATAGAAATTCTTACATCGCCTTCTCAATTGGAATTGTGATATTGCTTTCCGCTTTGCTCATGACACTGCAGACAGTGATGAATGATTTAATGTATAATATGAATGAGAAGTCAAGTGGTATATGTGGTCACATGTAAAGGTCACATGTGAATGGACTGCACAAAAATGGAGCTGCAAGACTCATGATAACATGTAAATCACACATTGGCATATTTTTCTTTTCTCTTAAGCAAATCACAGACCAATGGTCTGTCAATTTTCAACTGTGACCCATGGAATGGAGATGATGAAGACAACCAGTTTTAGAAACACCGGAATATCAACCGGCTAGGTAGAGTTTTTAAGGCCGATGTCGCTTGACATAGCACCGTTCTCCTAGTTTGAAAAAGCTGGATCTTACAACATGTATATCCGTCCAGCATTAACCTCTGTTGAAGTCATAGATAACCATCAAAATCAGCCCGAGTCTATGCATGGAATGGGGAGGGAAATGGTAGAGGGACTATGGTAAACACAAGTCACCAGAGGAAGATGAAGAGGAATTAGAAGAGGGAGAGATCATGAAAAATAGGAAACCAGAGAAGATAAAACACAGAGATAAATTACAAGAAAGAAGTTAACAATGAACACAAAGACAAAGAAGAAGAAAACCAATGCTAGATGATCTCATCCTGCGATGTATTGTCTTATCAAGGATATCTTATCAAACATATGCGAGGAGAGACTTTTGCTGCATTTGTCTTCAAATGGGCATAAAGTTTGTGTACCTTGCTCACCTGGCACTTCACTGGAAGTGCCATACTCCTGAACAAAGGGAATTTTACAGAATTGAGTACACAATACACCAAAATGGGATTGTGACCAGTGATCCAGGACATCTTGTCCTTATGCTTTTCTCTCCGTCTTGCGCCGGAAATTTCCACAAAAGAAAAAAAAATTAAAATATTTATTGGAACACCCATGGATCTCTATCACAAAGGCAACAGCTGTTTTCAACACTGGTGTATGAAGATTTTTGGTGCTCATAAGCGTTCTTTCTTCTGAAATCTCTTAACGTTCAGGTCCCAACTTGTTAGTTCTACAGTCATGATTAGTGAAGTGATCATGAAGGGGGAGAGTTGCTTGCCTGTGCAAGAAATCTTACCACATACTTTTGTCAAGTGCTCCAGGTACCATTTCATACTTTTGAAATGTGGTCAAGTAATCATATTTAGACACAAGCCCAGAGTTTTTGCCCACTTCTGTCCTAAAGGTTGATAATTTTTTCTCGCCAATAATTAAAGTGAAATCTAAAAATGGAAATTTCATGAGACATTTATTATGTTCCTCAACATGTTAGTATGGCTGATCAATCTGCAAAGGATGTTCATAGAGGTTTAATTTTTTTCTAATATGTGATGATCAACCAAGGTATGATCATAGACAGAAGAGTGTCATGCCCAACACTTTCCCATTTGTTTCAGTCCCCAATATTACATAATTGTTAACTGGAGTGCCAGAACTCAATGTACATTGCATCAGCAGCTATTCTGTCTATGACAAGAACATCAACAGCTCATAACTGCTTTAATTTAATGCTATAATTAATGTAATATTACAAGTACATAAATGATCTTTATTGACAATAGAATCTACCCTTGTTTTGACACCAATGATCTTGGGTAAGCCAAGTCCATCTCATTACAGTCCCAAAGCCAGTATAACCACATTATTCCCCACTGGTAGCTACTAGTACCAGATCAAGGCCAACAACACATTTTGAAATGGTTCTAGCATAGACAACATGACCAGCAAATGATTAGTGATAAATTTCAATATAAATTGAATGCATGTGCAGTTTCTGGAGAATCAAACAGTAAATCTCATCATTGTTGTGTTATGAAAAGGCATTAAGTAAGGTTCCAAAAATAATAAACTATTGATATAAATGGATGCATTTTATTAGTACAATATGTAACAAAAAGAACTGTTGTCACTTGGTGTAAATGATAAAATGCTGAAGTGATATCAATGAAAAACCATAGAAACTTATGTAGATATGTATTAACTCCTACAAGAAATAATAATTTAGCCTCTGTGGAAATTATCACCTTCAACAGGTCATGAATTACTAGTGATCATAGAAAGCAGTGACAATTACTTTACCTTTCAAACTAGCAATCACATATTATTGATTGATGAACAGTAATTAATATGTAAAGCCAAGCATGTTTTTTTGTCTGTTTGCATGCCCCTCCCCCCCCCCCAAAAATCCAATTTTTTACTGCTCCCGGCATTACATAATTCAACCACACTATCCAAGCTACAGCCCACGTCAACAATCAAAGCCAAACTGATAACCCCAACCAACCATAGTCAACCAACAGATGCCATATTGAAACACAACCTCAATCAAACATTAACTGCAAAAGCAACAACAACTGTCACACTTGACATAGGCCAAGTATCTACGGCCAGGAGTAGTATACATTTTAAGTATTTCTATTTACTTAAAATATCTACAAAATACTCCCCTTTTGTCAAAAATGGTACACAAGAAATCTCCAAATATTTTTTCTTTCTCAGAAAACATATCCAAAAATGTTCGATTTCTCAGAAACTTATATCCAAAAGGATATGCTGATTCTCACCTCTGCTCATTATGCTAGATGCAGCATCATTTTTAGCAGTAGAAATAAGATCATAATTTCCACATAATCATTTTCTATTTCCCTTTGTGAATTTCACTGTCAAAATCCTTACTAGTTTTTAGGCTTATGGCAATGTCACTATTGCTGACTGTGTCGGCCATATCTAGTTCAGCTGTGTGGAGCATTTCCATGATTGTTTGATGCACCCGCTCAAGTATAACATTTGCTTGTGGCTCCTGATGCTGGTCAGCTTTTGCTTTAGAACATATATGAATCACAGAGGGTCTTGAAGTGAAGTTTGAACTTGCTTCCCTTGTTGTAGACAATATATTGGCTACAAGAGTATGGCTAAACCAGGTCTTGTTTATTATCATGCCTACTGTGGCTGATGTTTTGTCAAAGTAGGGTTCTTTTGATTGGCTATGTGTATCTATGTCCTGTTGCCCCCTTTCCCCCTCTGATGCACATAAAGTCAATCTGTGTCTTGTCCTTGCAGTTGAGGGTGTATGGTCCTATAAGGTCCTCACATAATTCCTCCTAAGGGGTGGTGATTGCAAGTTTTGCTGGCAGATTCCCATTCTTAAGATTTCTGCATTTGTTCACTTGGCATCTATGACACTTTTTGACATGTGATTGGACTGTTGCTTGGAGACCTTTCCAATACATCAAAAGATGAGTTTATTTGAGATGCTTGGTCCTGGGGTGTTGCATGTAGTAGTGGAACAAAGCAACTGCAAAGTGATAGAGGCTTTTTGATATGACCATTATGCCCTCTTTCCAGAGTAATTTAGTGTTTTTGAACAGCTGGGTGGAGTAACCTCCTTCTCAGCATTGACCTAAGCCAAATGTTAGGTTCTGGGAGATAAAGAACCAGAAGCACTACTAGATAAAATCTAGTAAAAAATAATAAGGTGGAATGGTGCTGTGGGGCTGTGTAGTTTGTTGTCAAATCGGTTTTTATGAGGTTAATTGACAACAAAAATCATTTGGTGACAAAACACAGTTATCATGCATTTATCATGTAAGTAAGCATGATGAATATTTTTGTAGTATGTGTTCTACAGGTTACTTACCATAGACTGATTCAACCTGTAGAAGTCAACACAAATTGATATATGGTGTAGTACCTCAAAAAAGATATGTTCTGCAAGGAGCATATCTATTTTGGCTGATGCATCATTTTTAGAATGGTCTGGCTATCATCTGTTTTTGGTTGGTCTGGTCATCATTCATCGGTCTGGCCATCATCTGTCATCTAGCGGATGCATTCCATGTGGAACTCATTTGTGCATCTGTGCGTGCTTTTGTATGCACATTAATTATCACCATTGTACATGCAATCGTATTAGCAATTGTGTGCACAATTGTACAAACAATCTGTTTCAGTCAGTCCAGGGTTCTAACTCCTGGCCTTGCAGCATGATCTTACTGTGGGTACAGGGTTTGAGCACATGCCTTTGCAGCATGATCTTTTTGTGAGTCCAGAGTTTGATTTCCTGGACCAGATCTCCTGTTTTAGGCCCATTGTATCCTTGGCCTATGTCACTTGCCCCCATGAATAGACCAACAGGTGGCACCACAAACACAATAATCATATTAGAGGTAAAAAACTTGTCTGCATGACTGGTGGCACTTGCTGTATGGGGAAGTAGAAAGTTATCTACTTGCGTGACTAAAGCGTAAGTGTTTGTGAAGAGTGGGGAAATAACTTTCTTTACATTTA
>JALLPC010000495.1:0-12900 GCA_036940045.1 Stephanocyclus meneghinianus | reverse complement strand
CCTCCAAAAAAAGTCAAAATTACCCAGTAATCCTAAATTACTGGGGAATTACTGGTTAATTTGCAACCTAGAATGCAGAGGACATGTTGTTGTACCATTTCGGTTGTAATTGATTTTTACTTATCTAGTGTTGTGGGTCTCTAGTAGAAGGGATATGATGTAAATCAGTTGCAAAAATGTGCACTTTTTCAGTTTTCCTAATATCTAGAATTGACTGAGCAGCATTTTCTGTGAGTTCAGTCTTGACATCAGCACAGAGAAGTTCTACAAGAAAAATATAGCAGCATAAGGAAATTTTTTATTTAAAGCCTGTTCAATTTTTAGATAAATCTCAGTTAACATAGCCTGCACCTCAGATTGAGTTGAATGTTGAAATGAAATTGCAAACTCTACGAAACAGAAGGACATCATGATGATATTTCAGCTTCAAATTTCTTACATGTTTCAAAGATGTCATTAAAAAGAGGACTGTTTGGGTTGTGTTTTGTTAGTTGATTTGGCTCACATTATGAATGTCCTCACAGAATATGAAGTAAGTTCCATTCTTACAATTTAATAGAACAGGCACATGTGATGTACTTGTTGTGATTATTAATTAGGAATTTAATTACAGCTACATATTACTATTACTAACTCCCAAAACTACTTCAAGCACAAAAAAAATGACTGATATCATGAATCTACATATTTGCTGACCGGTACTCTAAGGTACATGCAATATTTCTATGATAAATTGTCACAAATGTTTTAGACATCCTATTGGGAATTTTTTTACAAACTCCCAATACTATTTTAAGCACAGAAAAATTCACGGATGTCATGAAATGGTGTACATACCTGCAACTGCCTTGACAAGCTTTCCCCCCTAAGTTCTTTTTATTCAGAAAGTAGTGGTGTGATCTGTCTATTATACATATGAAAATTCCCAATATTATTTCAAGTAAATAAAGGAAAAATTTGTCACTATCTGATTCAGGGAAAATGGTAGGATGGTGGTGAGGTACAGCACACAATGACGGTGATCAGTGGAGGTTTGTTGATAAATCTTTGAAGATTCATGGTAGCCCCTGCTTGATAAATGGGGGCTACTATTTGTAACCAAAATGAGAATGGAGAATGTCCATGTACCATGTCAACTAATGATAATATAATTTGCCATTGTAACTTATACTTCTGTTGTAAAATCTAGGTGAAAAAATTTGCACACTCAGGTACCTTTTCATGTTACCCCATCTGATGTTAGGGTTTGAATGCAGTACCTTATGGTGATTCACAGGCCCCAAGTCAGAGCAGGATCTCTGGCAACCAGAATAGATGTCTCTTTTAAATACATAAAGTATCTATGAATAATTTTTCAACCAGTGGTCAACATGGAGCTCTCCATTGTCATTTTGCTCCAAATATTCCCCCCCATTGGGTTGCTGCAATAATTCATTTTTTAGTCTAAATGTCAAAGTACCCAGTTCCAAATGTTTGATTTGGAATCAGTTTTGAACACATTTAGAAGCAACTTACTTGGCATTATCTTGTTGTTTTTCTCAATAAATCAGTTCCAAACCTCCTCTATTAGGTGAATCTTGTAAAGAATTTGGTGAATCATCCTTCAAATTTGTGGCACAGTCATCTGAATCAACCCCCTTCAATCACAATTGATTTACCATCAATATGTCTTCACAATGTCTGCCATGACTGCAAAAATCTCTATGATCTAATGGTATGTCTTTAAAATGTTTGGATTCTTTCTCTCTATCATCCAGTACTACTTCATGATTTTGGAGCACAGATACATTTTAATAGAAGTCCCACCCCTTTGCATTGATGCAAAGCCTCCATTTAAGATTCACCCAATTAAAAAGCATAGGGAAAACTCATCGACACAAAGATGTGAAACAGTCAGACGGCCATTTCTATTTTATGTCAAAATGCTTAATCAGCAAAACAATTTTTCCCACAACTGACAACTTGACATAATGCAACACAGCATATTAAAGCATCTACATATGTGAAGAGACAAAAATCATGGTGTGTTGGAGAGAGTGTACCTTGTACAATTAGTGACCTAAAGTAAGATCAGTTTAACTGGATTGAAAGAATGAATTATGTAGTTTATTTTCAATCATGAACTGTAAAACAATCAACACTATAATAGTTGGTAAAAGCATACATAGCTCACAGAAAACTCATACACTGAGTATCAGCCTAAGGACAAGAAATTCAGAATCCTGTTGTCTGAATTGGTGAAATTGTATGGCCCACAGGAAGCAATCTAGTGGACAGATGGGAACATTGCATAAAGTACCACGTGAGTCCAAAGGATGTTTGCTGGACATAGTCCTGTCACACTCCCTCTCAGCATTTATTATTGATCGGGTCACCAACCCATCAATAAACAGCACAAGTACTCAAAAGTAGGAGTTGTTAACCCTTTAATGAAAATGTCACTGAGTTGATTCTGGCTGTCTACTTTAGTCACCATCATGCAATTCTCAGGCCTTGAAATAAACTCATGAAACCAATGGTATTTGATAGCATAATGTTTAGAATGAGGTGTCATTTGGCCTGGTTCAAGAGTGGCAAGAGTCAATCCACCAATGTTATCTTCATGGATCTTGATGTCCAATTGTGCCGTGAAATCATCACAAAGAATACCAGCTTTACTCAACTCTCTGATGACACCAACCATGGTATCAGATCTTTGCAGGCAGTACTGAATGCCACATACTCAGCCTCCATTGTAGATGAAGCAATTTCTGGCTGCAGATTAGAACACCATACTACTGGGCAGCCAAAAGCCATGATAACATATCCAGTTCTACTTCAAGGGCAAAGAGGGTCCTGTGAGTCCTTGTGACCTTGGAGACCAGCAAAGTTGACTATGAAAAAAATCAACTTGTGGAAGAGGAGTGGGAGACATAATGAGTCCCTTATCTTTGATGCCCTTGAGGTATTGTCCTACTTGAACCAGAGCAAGTTTATGATGGCGCATAGGCTTGAAGGTGTATCCAGCCACTTGATGGACTGCAAAGCAATGTCTGGTCAAGAGTGACCACTCAAATAGAGCAACATCCCAAGAACTGCTGGGAAGCTGATGTTTCCAGAAGCAGGAGCTCCATTGACATCCCTGGGAAGTGGCCCAACCTCTGCAGGTGTGCTCAATCTCATAGAGAGGCTGCTATCTAAGCTCAGTGCCATGATAATATGAGCTGTAAGGCCCTTTTGATGGAAAGTGATTTGAGGGTGGTCTTCTCAAGATGTAGAGTGTTCAATGTCAATCCCTAGGCCTTCAGCTGTGCCTTCACAGTGAATGGCATTGACTTTTCTATCCAGAGCAGCAATGATGCCTTGAATCTTGCTATCGTCTTTGGCAAAGAATAGAATGTCATTGATGTATACCACCACAATTACATCGTGTCCAAAAAAAGGCATGGTTCCCAAGAAGACTGCATCAGTCCAGGTTCTTTGGACTCCAAGCAGTCTTTGATGGAGTTAAAGAAATAGCATGGGGCCTGCTTGAAATCGTAAACTGACCATTTGAGTTTCAAGGCGATATTTTGGCACAACAGAAACCAGCTGTTTGATGAACATAGATGTGCTCATCAGGGGCAAGTTCAGCATGTACAAAGGCAGCCAAGATGTCTGCTTGGGTGGTGACAAGGTGCTGATTGCCGGCAAGAATTATCATAGTGTGCACAGTAGTCCATTGAATCACAGGAGACCACATCTCAAAGTAGTGCCCATGTTCTGTAGATCACTGCAAACACAAAACAGAGCTTTGAATTTCTTTGCAAGACAATTGGGATATTGCTTGAATTGAAAGCCCATGTGCTTGGAAGAACATCCATCCACTCCTCCTTCTTGACAAGCTCCCAAGCATGGAGAACATTCTCAAGGATGTTCATTTCAATGTCCCTTGCATCTCACCATTGTCTTGAAACAGATGACGGATGGCTTGATTCCATGATGGTTGATTGGAATTGTTTTATGCAGTGTGAGCATTGAGCACATGCGGCTTAACATTTGTGATGGTAAACGCCTCAATATCATCCAAAATGTCTGGCTCAAAGTAAGCTGCAAACACAGTAATATATCCATCACAAGCATCACAAGCATGATCGGTCCAATCACTTTGCATGAGGTAGGAAGAGAAAAGTTTGCCATGTTGAACACAAGAGGCTTTAGCAACACACAGAATGACTATGGCCAATGTTAGACATGTCCATGGGCAGTTGGCTCCAATACCAGACCAAGGACAATGCATGTCATTGTAATGTCAATGCACCTGTTTTACTACCAAGCCTTTTGACAAATCTTGAGACCACTGAGTCCTATTGGATCATTGACCATCCTTACAGGTCATGGTTTTGGCTCAATGGGGGGTCTTGTATTTGCAAGTGAAGTGGGAGGAGACAGAATCATCAAACTCAACTGTGGAACCCCATCTGTAACAACAGAAGTGGGAGAAGGTATGGGCTGAAAGCTATCACCGGACTCCTGTATAGCCGATTCATTCCCAGTAGATGAAGCTCCCTCTGGAACATTGGCTGCCTGTTCCATCAAGGTTGTGTGATCTAAGACTGCATCCAGAGGAGCCAAAGCATGACATTCTCTAAGATCTGTCTGATAGCCAATCATCTGATGACAAAAGGGAAGGTCATTCAAGCACATCAGTCCCCAAATCAATCAAAGCACTGATATCCAGTGGATCAAGATATCTCTCTCTGTTAGTCTCAAAGAGCCTCTCAAATTCCTGATTCCTAAAAAATTTGGTAGATACAGCTGGGACTGTAGTAAAGTCAACATCAAAAATGACATGATATTGTGGGTAGATATGTTGAGTCCGAGGGTTGAAAACCAAATGCATATTGGTTGAATGATCAGGAGAGAAACCAACAAAGATCGCTTGTCTGACCCCTCTTTCCCACTTTGGTATCTTCTTCCCATCTTGGAGCTTAGGGTAGAGGACATATACGGGCATCCAAACACATGAGCCCGTGGCAGGAGAGACGTGCCTTGGTTATTCCAAGACCTCATCTCTGCAGGAGACCACCCAGCACCACTCGGAGGAAGGTGATTGTGGATCTAAACTGCATAAGAGATAGCAAGAGGCCATGAATGAATGAATTTAAGACCATGCCAGAACATTGTTACATGTAGCATACTGGCTTGAGCCATGTGGGTAACTTGTCCAATTGATTGTTTTGCCACACTGTTCTACAACTTTGCTCTAGCCCCACTGAAGGTCAGCTTCTGATTGAGCTCCCCACAATGCTGCTTGATCTTGTCAGAGCTAAAGATTCCATTGTCAGAGTGATATGACATAATTGTGACCACAACATTAGCAGCTGCACACTCAATAGAAGCTTGCCTCAAATGGATTCTTGAGCTGAGGTTGATTTGATGTTGATGAAAGTGTGCCCATATGAGTGATCAACAAAGCCAATGAAGTTTAGCCCAAAGATGCCAACATCAGTCATGAGACAGGGGAGACAAAATGTTCACAACTGATACAGTCCCATGGTTCCACATGCTTCTCCTTCAGCCTTTCTCTTTCTCTGCTCTTGGGGTAGTACCACTGATGGATGGAGCTCAGCAAGTGTCATTGGCTATGGAACATGAGGTACACAAGAGATCATCAAATGGATCCAGGGACATTGAAGGTGCATGGTAACAAGGCCCCTTGGTGGATGGGCTGGATGTCAGCAATGTTGCCAACTTATTGAGCCTATTGCTTCTGTCTGCATAAAATGTCGACTGTTGATAGCCTGGCATGAGAAAGATGCTGGTGCCATTGCAGAAATTCTTTCAGCGCCACAGTGATATTATGATTTTTGGCAGCAATGACATTATTCTTCCGGAGATCAGCTGTCATATCTTTGAAAAAGAAACATTCATCCAAAAGCAGTGAGGCCAACTCAGATTGCTCAATGTCAGGAGGGGAAGATTAGCTGAATCATATGGAGCTTCTAACACTGAGCAGTCCATGAGCCTCATCATATACTTCTCACCATCCTGCATACCTTGACTCCCTCTGAAGGTTTGAAAGATGCCTCGGGACTGATGAGACAAACTGATGCCGTATGAGAATGGTAACCTTTGAGGGTGATGACCCCATTCACACCCAAACTTATCCAAAACTTTCTATTCAATGAGGCCTTCCCCACCCATGTGTTGATCCTAGACAACTCTTTGATCTTTACCTTGCTTGTAGAATATGTGCTGAATGCTGAAGTCATTGCAATGTGGTGACATGCAGCAAGAAGCACCCATGTCAACAATCAATGAATAGTTGCCATCTGACCCAAAGTGTCATAAATAGATTCCACAGCCTGAATGAACCCAAATTCTGATGTACACAAGTATATTGAAGATTTGAGTTTCTGCAAGTCCACAGAAACTTGACCAGCAACATCAGAGTCAGATATGAATGTTGTCATGCTGTGTTGGTTCATGAACACATTATCCAGGTGATGAGCAAGGTGCCACTGACAAGCTTCTCTGGCTGGGTCCAGACAATGAAGAAACTGACTGAGACAGTGATTCATGGCATCAGCGGTGGAAGATGACAGATGAGCCAACCAAGATACCACCTCAGCACTTGACCAGAAAAGGCACTGTTCTATGAGATATGAACACTGCATCGACTGCCAACAATCCTTCCATCAAGGCTCAAATACAACCAAAAATTCAGAACCAAATGTAAGGCTTGGAGTTTCTGACATGGCAACATAGGGAACATTTGTGGATGCTACTACTACTCAAGCTAATCTTGAAAAACCAGCAGTTAGTTATAGAATCAGACATCATTTGGGAGTGAGCAACAGATGAGGCACCATCAAAAGACAGTAATCCATTGCTGCACAGAGTCCACCACCATGTATCACCCACGACCTAAGCCAAGGCTTGTCTTTGTCAATGAAAACACATTTGGGTAAAGAAGGAGCAGGGTTGTGAGGGCCTGAATGAAATCTTCCTCAGAGGTACCAAAACCTGGATCAGATGCATGAGTGACACAAATGAGATCACCAATGTCTGCCACCATGGAGCTCACAGAGTCATGAGGATTGTTGGTGACAAGGTGAAAGAACTTTAAAACAATATCAGGAATGTCTTTGAATACAAATGCTATGATATCTTGAATGTAAGGACTGAAGCAGAAAGCAACTATTCCGAGCTGAAACACAATGAAGGAGGGGTAGCTGTCAAACTGACTTGTGCAAACAGCCACCCAATAAACCTGTCATTCCCCAGCATCAGGATGAGGGATCGGCCATTTAGGTGTAGGTAAACAACACAGGATTGTATGGATGTCAAAACAGCAAGCGGACAAGCCTCAGATGGTCCCATCCCTGTATTCCATTGAAATACATCCACCATTGGAACCAGTATCCAAATGATAGCTAACCAGATCTCTCCAAACAATATTGCAAAGAGAATACAAACAGCCAAAAGTTGTAAACATAGCCCAACAACTACTAAAACTGGTAATTGAAGGGTTCAACCCTTTAGTGCAGCAAGAGAGTTGCTGCCAAAGTGTGATTACACATGATCAGAAAAAGTTTAAACCACAGGCATGTGAGAGCACAAAGGCCAATGCCACCAGCAACCTGAAGTACAGAGCTGCACCTAAGCAACCAGAGGCTCAAAAGATGCCAGAGCAATGGTATGTAAGAAAGCCCAGCACATGTGCAACACTCAGTTCAACCCAAAGCGACCGGACAGACACAAGGTTTCTTCTAGTGCAGTCATCTCTCTTGCCATTGTAGGCACAGTTCATCAAGGAAAGCCTTCTTGCCAAAATGCAATTTCTTATTGGAAAGTGCAGGATCAGGTAGAGGTGGGAGTTGAATCCAGTGATCCCAATGAGCCTTGAAGGCCTGCAAATGACTGTTTATCTGCAATTGTATAAAATTTTCTTGGTTGCATGTCGCATAACCAAACAATGATAATGCATTGCACCAGAGTTTGTAACTGAGAGGTATATCCAATGGAAGGCCTAATGCTCCGATCAAGTAAAGCAAACACCATAAGATGCAACAACAGCTGGAAACTGGAAGCTATGGAAGAAGAGATTTGATACCAGACATCACGCCATCAATACAGCAGATCACAATCATTCTGAATCTTAGAACACCACCAGCAAGCACCAAACTGACATCTGAATATACCAAGCCAAAAGAATGAAGCACACCAACAACCACCAAAGAAAACCATGTGATCTGAAGCATTTGAGAAGAAGGGTTGTTGCCTAGATCAGAAATTAGGCTGCCTTCCAGTTTAAAGAAGCCAAACCCATATCAACAAAGGCCATGGCAGATGAATCTTCCTCATCATCAAACTCAATGGGTTCCACCTCTCTATATCATTCATCACAAGCCACATTTGTATACATCTAGTGTTTAACCTCATTTGCCTCCCCAACATCTCCAGCAATATGTGCCAACAATTTGTGATCTTTCTCAGAGACTGCCTCCAGCAGGAGATTGTGAACATTATAGTTGAATTCATGCTAATGTGCGAGAGACTTGAACTCAGGTTGAGACATATGCCAAATGTTGCATTAGTATTCAAATGACAGCTAGAAGGAGAAGGACAAGAATGGGGACAAAAAGGACAGTTTTGGGCACAAGGATCACCACAGTGCTTCTCAGGATTCCCTTTCTTGCCACACTTCTTGCATGTGGAATTGTCATACCACTTCTGCCATCGTGGAGTAGGAGGGAGCATGCAAATGTGCGGAGATGGAGTGCATGGTGAATGTACCTTTGCCTTTAAGCTACCATCAGAGATAGAAGTGGAGGCTTGCCACTTCGTTAGCTTTATCAGTGAATGATATTTAGAAGACAACTTGGTTGAGAAAACATCCAGCTTGTCCAACAAATCCACCATTGACTTGTACCCAGAATTACCCAAAGCAGGTAGTGGCCCATCAAGGCAGAGGCAACTGGCTTGAAATCATCACATTGTATCAGTCATGCTGTTGAGATAACACTCCACAATATCTGATGGTACATTGAAGCAACGGAGAGTGAGCTGCTGCTACTGAGCAGAAAGAGGCTACTTCCACATCTTCACCCTTGGTATCACTAAGGGAGTGAATTTACACCTCCTTGTTGAAAGAGAGGAAGACAACTAAGAGTTTGGGTTAGTTGGACTAGGAGGTTGTCATCAATGGAGTACTCAAGCTTTGCATGGGCCCAACTGGAACTCTCAACATCAGGGCAAGGAAGTATGGCCTCTTGCCGTTTCCACACAAGAAGAGGTCATGGCTTCTTCTAGTCCATTAATAGCTCAATCTTAAGGGCATGTGCCACTTGAAAGGGATTGGAAAAATCATCCAAGTCTGGCATCAGAAAGATATTCTGGGTATCATATGATGTAGTGCACTACATCTACCCAGGATGCAGTGGTTGTCTGATGTGCCAGACGCATCTTTTCCAGATCGCCATGTGATGTCCCATCCAGCAGCTTGCCATAGTCCAAGTGCTTGAATTTTGTTTTTGGGGACCACAAGCTTTGGAACAGAGCTTGTCCTTGGCAATGCAGTAAAGATTGAAGCAATCAGTCTTTGAATTGAAGAGCTGGCCTTCATCCATCTCTGCAGCCGAGCAAGGCAGGGCACAAAACTCCATCCCATTGATGACCACTGTAGACTCCGGCAAGGAAGAAGACAAAGAAACTCCCCTGGTGATGCCTCCACCATCCTCCCTCCCCTCCAAAACCTTGATCACCATCTTGGCAAGGATGGTAGACATCTTCTCATCCATCTCATAATCCATTGCATCCATCACAGCAAGCCTCCTAACCTCTAATGCATCCTCAAGCTCTGCCACTCTCCTGTGGACTTTAGCCAAAAGAGTAACCTTGACGACATCTGCACAGGCTCCCTCCTGACCAGTATCTCCCTCATTGATATTACTAGTTGCATTGTCTAGCAAACATCAGTCTAATTTACAAAAGAGATATTAGTAGAATTGAATTGAGCATAGCAAAATTATGCAGGTAACAGTAATGACCAAAACAAAATGAAGGATTGCTGCAGAGGATGTCACCAGAATTATTGGAGAGCTGACAGTGGAAGATGTAGAACAGTTGGACATCAAATTAGCAGAAATCATGGTCAAATTTGACAATGGACTCTTTCCTGGAGGAGATGAATTGGGACATATGTGCATGATTATATCTGAGAAAAAGTATTGAAAGGAGTTGAATGATCCAACCCTTGTTTATGTGGCACCAGTTTGACTGGAAGCATTTGATCCAGCTCTTGCGGGAGCTGCAGGAGACGCGTTGCAAAAGGATGCATTGCAAAACATGAGAGAAGGATTTGTGAGTATGAATTGTTCAAAGGAGTCATGAAAGGGTTGAGAGAGAAGATTCGTAAAGCAGTGGATGAGAAAACTTACATGCATAAAAGAGCCCATGGTAGGATATGCACAAGTGACACAAAAGGAATTGCTTGTTCATTTGAAAAACCAATGCACGGTAGGAACTCTGGATGTTGATAAACTGGAGAGCACATTGAATGAACCATGGGAACCGGAGGACCACATCAATGAATACTTGAAGAAGATGACTTGGCAACAGAAATAGTTGAGGGTTACAGGAATCACAATCAGTGATGAGCAGATGGCAATCAAGATCTGAAAGCAAATGTTCTTATGCCAGCATTTTGACAAGGCTGATCTTACTGCTTGGGAAAGGAAGCTGAGTGCATGGAAGACACTCAATAATGCCAAAGTTTGCTTTGTGGACAAGTACATGGAGAAAATGGCCTACAAAAAGGTGATGGCAAGGAAATTGGAGTACGCAAATCAAGTGAGGGAGGTGGCCAAAAGTTGAAAGAGTTTTTGAGAAAAAGGTGGAGGCATCAATGGAGCACAGGCAATATGTCAATGCTGTGGTGGAGAGCAACAGCAAGGCATTAGAGAAGTTGATGGAGGTGATGTTGAAGCAGTCAGTGCAGATGATAGCCTTGATGTTGAGCATGAAGAATCGCACAGCAGGTAGAGGCAATTTGAATGCTGAGAAGAAGCAGGCCATGGAAGAGAAAGTTAGAAAATTGGAGCAAGGAAACAAGAAAATGATTGCATGCAAAGGGAAATCATGTTAGGATTTACTCCATCTGGGGTGGTGGACTCCGGAGTGATGTCATCCTGTGGTAGATTGTTGGATCCATTCATTAAAATGGGTGAATTGTCACTTAAAAAATTTCAAGTACCAACAGGGCAGGTTGTACCGGCTACTGAGTGGGCAAAGTTGCTGCACAATGTCAGGGAACCCACGAAGTCAGTGGAAATTATACCTGCAATGAAGAAAGACACATTGTTTAGTGTCTACAAGTTTGCGGATGCAGGGTGTGTCACAGTATTTGATGATGAGAAAGTAAATATTTCTGGTGGATTGATGGCCAATCTTAAGATTAGGGAGGATGCCATTATCAAGGGCTGGAGGGATCTGGCAATGGGATTGTACTGGATACCATTACAAAGCAAAGTAGAGAATTTGAACATGGATACAGTGTTGTAAGACAAGAACAGGAGTGAGCAAATTCAAGTAAATATCCCGGAAGCAAAGGAAGCAATAAATAATGTGTATGAGTTGCCATTGATGGAGAAGACAATATGGTACTTACATGTGGCAGCTGGGTTTCCAACAAAAGCAACATGGCCCAAGGTGATCAGAGCCAGGAATTATGCAATGTAGCTGATGATCATGGTGAAAAATATCAATAAATTCTTTCCCGAGTTGGATGAGACACAGAAAGATCATATGAGGCAGACAAAGCAAGGTGTATGTTCAACAAAAGTGCAGCAACTAGTTGAAGAAGTCTTACCTGAGACTCCATTACTGAAAGAGCGGGACACAATGGTCAAGATCTTAGAAATGAGGGAGTTGACAGCAACTGACCAGACTGGAAAGTTCCCAGTAACATCAAGTTGGGGATCCAAATACATAATGGTAATGGTGGAAAATGATGGGAATGCAGTTTTAGTTGCAACAGTGAAGTACAGAACAGAAGGGGAAATAATCAAAGTGCACCTCTCACTATTGCAATGACTGAAAAAATGCAGGAATTAAACCAAAGCATCAGATTTTCCATAATGAAGCTTCAGAAGAGTACAAGCAGACAATTCTGGACAATTGGTTGACTTACAAACAAACGCCACCGGACATGCACTGACAGAATGTGGCAGAAAAGTTGATACAGATGTTCAAGGACCATATTGTGCCAGTTTTAAGTGGAGTGGATGCATCTTCTCCAATGCACCTGTGGGATAGATTATTGCCACAAATGGAATCGATGTTGAACTAATTGAGACAGTTGAAAGTGGCACCAAAAGTGTCAGCATGTGCTTACCTGTTTGGGCATCATGATTATAATGCCATGCCATTGGCACCAATGTTATGTGCGATCCAGGTTCATGAGAAATGGGCAAAATGGAAGTTGTGGGATGCGCATTCCAGTGATAGGTGGTATAATGGAACATCCCAGGAGCAATATTGGTGTTTTTGGGTGTATAAGAAAGATACAAGGCAGACAGTGTTTCAGACACAGTATATTTCAATCATAATTATATCAATTGCCAACAGTCATGAAAGCAGATGAAATAATTCGAGCAGCAAATGATTTGGTGAAGGCAACAACAAATGACTTACCATCCCAGGTATCTGCAACAAACTATGATGAAATCAAAGGATTGCAAAGATCTATGATGACATTACAAAAGTGAAGGTATCAGAGGAGAGATGGGAGGAGCCAGCAGGTATGAGGGTGCTGCATGAGTTAAACATGGGTGCATCTCCGAGAGTGCAGGAAGAATCAGGTCCAGAACCAATGTTGCAGAATGACTTGGATGATGATGAGTTGATTGTTGCATCAACTAAGGGAAGCAGGGATGT
>JALLPC010000494.1:0-12905 GCA_036940045.1 Stephanocyclus meneghinianus | reverse complement strand
TCCTGAAAATTGGTGAGATTTTGTAAAGTGTGCCTTTGACTATGGTGTGCCTATTAGTATTGTACGACACGTAATGTACCACACTTTTCCCTCAGCATTGCGTACAACATATCTGGTACGATACAAGCCAATCAATTCCACACCATACATAAACAACATATAATATGGTATCAAACAAAAAATCTTTCTCATATATATATATTATTGTACAACACCAATGATGTTCCTTCAAGGGCGACACGAAGTAATCTTATCACGTATTATCCAACTCGTCCTATCAGCGTCCTATCTTTGCCAAAAGAACTCACCACTACTTCTATCATCACAACTGTAGATCAGACAATGCATCGCTTTCTCCTACTGTTTCTCCTCCTGCTCAACACGACAGCTTCCACGTATGGATTCACAGCCGTCCTCTCTAAGCACACAATCGAACCCCGCCATCATCGCCTGCTATTCTCCACCGAACGAACCGCCACAGAATTCAATCATCAAGACCAAGAACGACAACGACAACAACTCTACGCTCAATCCTTTCAAATCATTGATTCCTGCGCCGCATCCGCTCAACCATCCGACCAATTATACGCCTCCGTTCGCTACATCGACAAAAATGCACACGCGCTGTACAAATCTCCGACGGACAAACAACAATTATGGGATCGATGCAAGGGATCGTGGAAACTTCAATTGGCCACGGGTCCGCCGTCGTCATCATCGAAATCACGACCCACATTCAAACCGGTTCCGATTTTTGCATTTGCCATGATAGACGACGAGAATTTCGGGAATGGCATCGGATGGAATCAAGATGGGATCCTGTTATCGTTGTTGGGGAATCATTCTTTCGATGAGAGAAGGAGACAAATGGGGATAGGGATCGATGATGTTTTCTTGTTCTCATCGAACGTTACACAATTTGTGCCTCGTTTTGTGGCCGAAGGGATGGGATTGGGAAAGAGACGGGAGGATTGGGAACGCGGTTCGACCAAGATGCCGGCGTTCACCATGATTGGGGCGAGTGATATGTCCATGATTGCCAGAGGTGGATCGGGGGGTATTGCCATTTGGAAGAGGTTGGAGAAGGATATTAGGCCTGCTGCTTATGGAAGTGAATACCGGGCATGAGGAAATTGTTGGATCTGCAAACACTCTTTGAATAATCTGCGCCAACAAATCCAACTGTGGGAAAGAATACTGAATTCCGCTTAATTATCTCATGTAAAACTGATAATCACTGAACATAATGAAACACATGCGACTACATGCTTATTGAGCAGTGCCATAACGCGCGGTGCCCAAACCAGACACAAACTCAATTGTCAAAGGATGTACTGCTATTTTGAGTAATTTGTCCGCATACACCAAGGCATCCTCGTCTTCGTCGAATGTTCTTACTTGGCATAAGTCGTCTATAATTACCCCGATTTGCATTTCATGTAATACTGCATCTCCAAAAAAGGATGAAACTTTGTTGATTGCTGAGAGAAACTCTTTTGTTATTGAAGTGAGTGCCTTGTTGCTTTCAACGTGAGACATGTGACTCACCTATTAGGACCGATTCCATATTTTTCCTACTAATTTTTCCCGTGTGTTTGTAGTCAAATACTTCAAAAGCAAACCTTAATTTGGTCGTAACATCCATTACTGAAGCGAGTGGGCTAATTCCGGCCAAGAATAGCAACTTCGTTTTGACCAGTGATTTTGTTCATGACCCCGAGATATTCTTTGTTAACAAAAATCAGACAGACCGTGAGTCAATACTGTATTCACAGAGAACTCACCGGGTCAATACGATCCGTTCCATTCTTATCCCACAAAATGAGCAATTTTTCCAACACCTCATAATCCGGGGTATGCACAAGGTTGACCGTTGTCGTCGATGCAAATAATTTCGCGCGTGAAATTTGATAACCCGATTCTGTATTGCCCTTTTCTGATATGCAGACGCAGTGGTCGCGGAGCATGAGAAGCTGCCGCTTGTTTATTTTCATCATGTGAGACATGGCCGAGATGGCCATGCGGTTGCTTGAGTGATCGTTACCCATTCGTATTATGGTACCGAATATTGCAGGAGTGGAGTAGATTGTAAACTATGCAAAGAAGACGGATTGGGTGGGTTGGCCGCTGCGAGAATACAGTTTCGTTGCTTAATGCTCGGAGGACGATTTCCGTCGTTGAGCCTTCAGAGATGCAGGGCGATGCTTGGGAGATGTTTTGTTTGTGGTATTGTACCATTGTACACCTATAAAATAGCTTCTTCCTGCATTTATCTCTCGCACCTTCGCCAAAGGATTTGGCATCACGCATAAGTATCCAAGTTTCTTCATGTACTTATTCCTATTTTTGAAAGATTCCTAGTGAGACGACTTGAACTTTGGCGCCAATGTTCAAAAATTATCTTCTGTGTACATTTCCAACTATTTCACACAGCCATAAGAATATTTTCTTGTTGCCACAGCTCTGCGAGAGGATCTTCCCTGATGAGGGTTTTCGTAAGGTACCATACCATAGTGTCAGCATAGGGTCTACGTGCTGTCGTCTACGTGTTCTGCCAGAGTTTAACTGGAAGAAGTTACAATACCATACAGCTGTGGTATTCTTTTATTATTTGCACACCGAACTGTATGTCATTTTCTGGTTGCCCTTAGTCCGAAGACACATCCAATATCATTGACACAATACATCTAATCGGCAGGTTAACAGCGCACTCACTTCAAAATGATGCTTTCATCTACGTTCACTCTATGCATTGCCATACATGGGGCCTTTTTCTGGATGGTCAGCTCCTCATTCTCGACGACCACCCGGTGTGACCTCAGCTCCAAACAACGACGTGGCAGCACGCACACGACCGCTCTGCACTCTCGATCGCAAATCCTCGAATTCATCGAACCAACCACCGGAGTGCCCGTGAAACTCATCGGAGCAATGCATTACAATCCCGCCTCCATCAAACTTACCACCGATGTCATCAACGCCCTCCACGCGGAAGACAAATTAGGATCGATTATCATTGAAAGCTGCGACCTTCGTTGGAATGCCACTTTGGAAAATGATTTGGTTAGAACCGCGCTGCAATCGGAGATGCGAGCGGCTCATGATTTAGGATTGCTGTACCAACGCCCAGTCGTCTTGGGAGATCAAAGGATTAATGTAACAATTGATCGATTGACCGAGGGTGCAAAAGAAGCAATTATGGATTTGTTCCAACCTGTCGGAGGATGGAGGCGATTGTTTCAGAATATTAACGAAGCGAGAAAAGAGGCAGTTCCGGTGGGAGACAAATACTTGGGGGTCAAGTCATTTTTTGATCCAGATTTGTTGTTTGCAGCACCTGTGAGCCTGGTCAAATATCCTTTGTCATACATGGTCAAGTCACCTTTTGTTGGTATTATTGTCCTCAGTCTAATTATTCTGTTGGGCGGGAGTGAAGCATCAGATGCGTCAGTCTTCTTGGAGCCTACTAGCACGTCGGATCTACTTGTGAGCGCATTTGTTTCTTTCCTGGAAACAGTAGTATTTGCACGAATTTTTTTGAAGGAATTGTTGGCAGAAAGAAATGATGTTCTTGCCAAGAATATTTTGGAGCAATGCAAAAATTATCAAACTGGCAAAAGCAATGGTTGGACTATATTCCAATCAACAAATGATAAGTCAAATGGGGCAGTCTACGCGAGAGACAGTGTTGCAGGTAAGCCAGAGAAAGGGAAGACGGTTGTGGCTGTTCTTGGTTTGGCGCATTGTAACGGGATCAAAAAAATTCTTACCGACAATAGATTTTAGCAAATTGTTAGATTCTGCTTGTTAGAAAATATTATGGTACCGCCAACCTTTTATCGTTTAACACCATCACGTTCGTCGACACTTAAGAACGCCATAAATCAATATTGTTTCTACTATTGTTCATTATCAAGGGCCTATTCGTAAGCTTTTGTACGATACCTACATCCGTAAGATACACAGCCATGCTAATAAAAATATTATGGTGACATAACTTGAAAGCAAAAAACGTCTGTTCTCACATGATAAGCTTAAAGGTTGTGGTCTAGTAAAAAAGATACGAAACCATGCATTGTATCCGAATACCTGTCAGTATGATAGAATAGTTACAGCCAAAAATGCCGGGAGTAAACCACTCACCCACATCTCATCTTGATTCCATCATCTCTGTTGGAGGCTGTCCGTATGTGCCGCCTCGCTGCCATTGCCATCCCTCCCAAGTGGTACCTAATGCTTTGTTAGGTCTCACCGGCGGGTATTAGGTACAACACAATCTAAGACAATACTACCGGGTATTGTACCAAGTGTGTACCATCCGAGTTTCTCTCCACTCAAGCTACCGGCGGACATCAGCAGGCTCCTTACCTCGCTCAGCCTCGCACCACCGCCGTTCGCTTCCGTGCGCGCTTTTTTGACGTGCCCATTTTTGCTCATTCGTGATGACATCAACTGTGGGCGATGAAGAACATGGGATTCCAAATGGGCATCAAGTTTCCACCAGTAGTGCCGACGATAGCTCGAGCGACGAGGAGGAGCAAGACTTTCCGGAAGATGGACATTTTGTGAGGCTTGCTCAGAACGAAACAAGTTTCAATACTCAAGCCAGTGAGAATGAAATGAAAGATCATGTCTCGGAGTTGGCGTCTCTTCTTGGCAGCAACGGCGGACGCACATCTCCATTTGCTGTTGGTTACGGAAGTGCAGTAGAATGTAAAGAAGCACCGAGACGCATGTTGCGTCAGAGGACACTCTCGGATGAATCGATATCTACGGTTGCTGCTTTGTCTGACATGGTTCTTAGGGCTCATTCTGTTTCCAGTGGAAATCGAGGGGGCTTCGTAATCCGATACAGCTCACCTAAAGTCGGTGAGTTAAGAATGATTTTATGCATTTAGCGCGTTGTCATTACTTGCGAGAGTCACGCGTTTTACTGATTTTCGTATCATTTTTCATCAGCTCTGCGTGCAGCACAGCTCGAACGTCGAGCATACAGGAGCCGGATGCAAAACTTAAACCCACTCGTTCCACAACAACCCCTTTCGCCTGCGTCTCAAGAGTGTTATTGGTTGGATATCGAAACTGTGCAACGAAGCTCAGAAGAACTATACGAATTCCTGAAACAGCTTCGGCTCCCGAAGTTCTTTGATTCTGTTCTATCGGACCCAACCTCGTGGACGTCGGACGTCACGGCCCTAAAGTTCTCTTTGTTAGCCATATTTCAGATCTTGCCAATGAAGGCCGACTCCGATGAAATCACTTATGTCGCCTTGCTTAGTATGCCTCGCCTTTTGGTAACATTTTCCACATATCCACAACGGGGATTGATTTCAGGCGGTTTGTATCAACTGACATCTCAACACATGCGACAGCGAGAGCGCATCCCGGAACCGACAAATACTGGGCTACTACTAGCATGGCTGCAGTTCCACGTTCAACGAACTTCTCGTGCCATCCGTGAATTGCGCACCAAAACCTTGGAATTGGATGAATCTATAGATCGAGATTTCGCTCACTTTGATTTCCAAGAGTTGGTTGAGGTCAAGGACTGCGTGATGCGGGTTTTATCAGTTGCAGAGGAGCAACATGGTACTATTGAAGCGTTGACGGGAGCCGAGGGTGGAACAGAGGGACTCGACTTCTCAAATTGTCAGGGTGTTCTTTCTGTCCTACGTGCAACTGCTGCGTCAAATGAACGGCTCAGTTCGAGGGTTGACAAGCACTTGAGCGAAGTAAGTTTGGTGCCATTTTTACTATCATGAATCCAAGAATGTGTTAAACATTTTGCTCAAACTTTCGTTTATTCAATCTCGTATTCCCATAACATGACACAGCTACGTGAGAGGATAATGGCCCACAGAGAAGACACGCTCAATAGAAGGCTTGGCTTGCTCACTATTCTCTCCTCGATTTTCATGCCGTTGACGCTTTTGTCAGGTAAGGAAAGATCCTATTATGCTGTGTGCTGAATTAGTTCATGCAAAGCCTTTTTCTTAGCCTGTATGTGACTCGACTTATCATAAGGGATATGGGGCATGAATTTCGATAGTATGCCAGAACTATCAATGCAGGGTGCATACCAAAAGGCACTTCTTGGTATGTTGCTTTTATCATTATCTTTGTTATACTCATTTCATAGGGCAGGTTGGACAGAATGACCAATTTGATCCAATGGAATAAATTGGCGAAGCGCATGCTTAGGGACATAAGAGCGCACGATATTTAACTCATGACGCCCATTTGTCGAGAAATTATGAAAAATACCGGAGGTCAGAGAATTGTGGTGTGCAAGTCCTTGCCATTTTTCGAGGTAATTTTGATCTGCACACTAGCTTGCATAGTCCCAGGGTAAAGACTGCATACAGAAATTTTAATCGGTGCAGATTGGCACCCATTATCTTGTAGTCTGGGCTATGTTTTTGGGAGGATAGATTTTACAATGACAAATTTTGAGCACAAACAACGTAAAAATAATTGGTTTGCTTTATCCAAATGCCTACGGAGACTTGGACTTCCAAGGATTTCTGTAGAGCTAGTTTGTTATAGGTTAAGGTTATGAAACACCATGCCCTCCAAATAAGGTATACAGCCAGTCTTCAGGAGGATATTTGAATGCATATCTAAAGCATCTAAAGTTGGTAAGCCTTTTGTATCATGTAATCTGATCTCTTGCGCTCCCACTATCAGGTCAAAGCAAACATTGTGATCTTTGACATATAATTTGTGCGTTTTGTATCGATTTGATCAATTTATGCAGACCCAAGTCATTACAATCACAGTTACATGCTGTGTGTTTGATTCTACCCAGATTTACCGGTTCAGGTTCAGAATCGACGGTCCTCGCATCAGCACAAATCATTTCCGTGATGAGAGACTTGTAGATCGATACATAGTCCAGTATTACAAAATGCGTACCGTTCAATTTGCCACTTCGTCTTATCAGGTGCGCTTTACCTGAAAGGGCGATCTGTGTTCCCGATGGAGATATTGCGTTCCCACATGACATCACAGAGTAAAATTGATTCCACTGAACAAACTTTGAAATTGGGGGCGGATTTCTATGAGACTTACCTACTTTGGTTCTCCGCTAGCAAATGTGCTGCATTATTACTCTAACTTTTGCGTGGAAGTCTAGCGAAAAATCATCCACAATCATCTCCTTCATGATTGCAATAGCCCAAGCCCCACTAACACTTGCGCACTTTCTCTCATGATTTCATCTATTCCCATTCACTTCCTTGCAGGAAAAGTGTGATAGGAGAGTTGGAGTCCATTTCGTACTGACAACATTAAAATCCAATGCTGTCCGCAACTACAACTCTTCTTCACTAACGCACGCAGAGGACAGCTCTCGTTCGATGTCTTTACGAAGAAATTGTTCATCCCTGGTGATTCTGGCTACCTAAATGTGTGGACTGCCTTTGCCTTATTGAATGACAGGCCCACCATTTACTACACCATATTAAATCAATCATAATCTTCAACTACTACCAAGAGCTATGCAACAATGCGGTATATGAAAGACAGCCCTCTCGTCAATGTCTTTTCGAAAAAACTGTTCATCCCTGCAGATTCTCGCTACCTAAATGCATGAACTGCCTTTGCCTTATTGAATGACAGGCCCACCATTTACTACATCATTTTAAATCAATCATAATCTTCAACTTCTACCAAGAGCTATGCAACGATGCGGCTTATCAAAGACAGCCTTAGAAACATCTGTTCAGATGCCATTTACCAACAACACACCATCGCGCGTTTCTTTTAATCTGTCGCCCTTTATTAGACCATTTGAAATCAATGCAACGAAAGATGAGAAAGACGGAGCCTTCAAGACTCAAGACTCTGTTCAGATATCATTTACCATGAAGGCACCATCGCACGTTTTTTATCCGTCTCTGTTTAGTAGACCATTTTAAATAGAGTCAAGACTTCTGTTCAGATGCCATTTGCCATCGAGGTGCAAGGGAGCTGGCAGATAACTCCATGATCAAGACTAAATGTTTCCAGTCTCTCTCACAAACTGCCAATGAATTGGTGCTTGACAAAGTTACCCTACAGTGATCAAACAACCTTATGGTACAACAATCACTTGGCGGTGGTAAGGTTCCGGATTGGGATGGCCCATACAAAACAATAGGTGGATTTGCTGGAGGTGGATGGTGAAATTTCGGTGAGAAGAGAGTGTGCAAACGTTGTTTTTGCTCAGATTAAGTTTCCAACACAACACTGGCCTTATCGCTTTTGATAATTGATGCATCAATGAGATGTAACATGGACAAGTGAAGCAAAACGGCATTCGTATGCATCAGTGGTTGAACACGACGTTGCAGTCATCTTGGCTATCTCCCACAGGCAACAAAACACAAAAGTGTAAAGAAGACATACCAATCAATTGTTTGTATTTAATGAAATTGACTATCACTGTTGCACTATTGCCTTGTCTGGGAAAAAAGTTATGTAGATAAACTAATCATGCTTGTCAGTAAATTTTGTGACAACAGTTTAGTTTAGTTTTGTACTGGTGCTGGTGCAGTTCATAATAGAAGTGAACTTGAGACGTAGGGGTACACTGACAATCTTCTCACTAAGAGCTTGCTGTCAGTTATCTTAAAACATATCCGCAGGCACTGGCATGATATGTCAGAAGAACATAAAAGCCATTGAGTGAATAGAAAGCGTTTTTGGATAAAATATGTTCCGTCCACAAACACGGTTTTATCTGTATTAAGAGCGTCTCTTCGTTGGATTGTCTCTAATTATTTACTTCTTCACATTGAGGTGGGTTTGATTTTAGTCATCAAATGACTTCGCAATAAAGATACCTGTACCAATTTCCGATTCTTCTAGTTACATCAGCACAATTTCAGACTACACTTCGTTGTTATTGAGAAGTTTGCGTCTGATCTCATTCGAGTGGTTGACATCTGTTGCACTCAGAAGACGTCGCTTTGCATCTGACAGCAAGTCAAGTATATCATTCACTTCTTGTCCCACTTTTGCGATGGATTGGGCTTCCATCTCCTTGGCAGTGTTAGATAGGTATCGTGAGTATGCTGCAGAGCAATGGGAACAGCAAATGAGACCTCCTGGCCCCCCGTTAGGACAAGGTGCATAAGTTGGTGAGTCGTCTTGCTTTTTGTCGGTGATGTTATCATCTGATTCACCCATTTCAACTTCTTCTGCGAGATAGGCAGCGTCTGGATGAGCCAAGCCAACCCTTGATAGCTCATAATGCCACTTTGAAACTCTCCTGCTCTCCGCTCTCGTTCGTCTGGCTAGACAATACGCCACACAATCATGACACAGAAAAGAATCGTGTGGTTCGAGCTCTCGCAAGATGATTGGGGGTTCTTTGTTTAGCATTTTTTTGCTAATACAGATTTGATGGGCAGCATTCTTGCAGAAGTCGCATTCAATAAGTGGATCTTCTTCGTCTGCACCGGTGCGTGTACAGAGGACGCATTCTGTAAGATGGGCACCGTCAAAGCGAGTAATGGTTGGATATCGCCCTGCATCGCATTCTGCGACCAAAACCTGTGTATCAATCACAACCGGATTCAGTTTATTCTTTTTGTAAAAGACTTTTACCCCTTCGTTGTCGCCGTCAATGCAAGTCTCAGTATCAAGAGGAGTCGATTTGTTGTCATTTTCAGGAGGGACAGTAGTCGTGGTAGGAACAGTGATCGCTTGAGAACAGGGATCCGCGACATTATCACAGAAAATACTGATAGTGTCTACCACTTCGGTCGACGGCTGATGCGGTAGACGTGAGCTTGAATTTTGATTCTCCTCATTTTTGTTGGGTGCCAGGTGTTTCTTGCTAACTTGCTTCTTCTTGCGAGGTGTCTTCTTTTTTGCTACTCCAGCCTCGACAAGTTTTGCTGGGGGTAACGATTCACATCCTGGTAGTGGTGGTGCCGTGCTAATTTCATTTTCCCTTTGTGGGTTGTCGGCCTCGTTGCGATTGTTGATTGTGCTTTTGCCACCATCTTCGTTCCCTTCCTTGCCAATATCTAACATTTCAGGAGAAAGCAATTCATCATGACTGCTTTCCATGTGATTTGACATTTCAATTGCTGGCAAGGGTTGGGGTAATATCGAATGTGCAACTACTGGCAAGGGTGGGTGTAATTTTGAAGGTGCAACTACAGGCAAAGGTGGCTGCGGCACCGGCACCGATTTTCTTTTCCTCCTCTCATTTTTTGCCATTTCTTGCTTAGCAGCTTGTTGCAATGCAAATTCGTGTATTTGACGCAAGGAATCTAACGTCACACTAGTTTCACTCATCAATACTTGTTTCTGCTTTCGCTTCTTATTCAGCCTTGCCTCATGAGAAGAGACATAATCCTCTGCACGCTTTCTCTTACCAGCCCAATTCCTATTTTGTGAGCCTCGTTTAAACTTTAACCCAATGAACAGTTCAGGGTAGATAGAAGAATGGTGTTCATTGAATACTATCCAAGAAGGCATTTTGTGTTTCTTGTGTTGTTTAATCTGGCAAAAAAGTTGCCTCTCAGAAAGCGCAACATGATATTATTAGGATGAAGAAAAGAAGATGGATTTTGGTCTCACCTTACAGGGGTTACCAAACTCAACATTAACTTCTTTCTGTTTCAATACAGCATGCGCGGACAATAAAAACGTCTTGCTCTTCCCTTCCAAGTCGAGTATCTCCTCTTCTCTTGCCTCTAACTTCCGAATTCTTTCTTCTTGCTTTGAAAACAAGTCGACGGCGCAAAGTTTGCCATTAACATGATATTTCCACGCAATGACGTCATAGAATGACTTCCTGCACGTTGAACAGATGTAGTTCGGGTCAGATTTGTCGTATCTCGCAACTAGCTCTTTCCGCGCTAAAAAAAGCCGCATTTTTGGGGAGGCGCCATTTAGCGCGGATGTATTATGTTGATCATCATCATGCTTGCTGCATATTCTTTTTCGTTCATCGTTGACAAGAACGCACTCCACTATCCTATCCGGGTAGAAATCGCGGGGAACGCGGATGTCTTCGCGATCGAACAATTCGGCTTGAGCATCTGCAAAGAGATCGCCATTAACATCCTTCCAAGACATCATTTCATGAAGAATTTGATGCGGAGTCATGGAATGGCAGTACATGCTCCAGATCGACAGAGCATCTGAATTTTGACTATGGCTCGTCGAGTGAGATTCGTTATCAATTGACTTGAGGTACATTTTCTGTAGTTGCTCTCTTCTCATTCGCCCGCCGGTATACATGATTTCTGCGATCGCCCTTTGCTTACACATGAAAGAGCCTTTGTAATCAAGAAATCTTTGTACAGCATCCACTCGGGGCAATTTTGCTTTATGATGTACAGACGGCAAGCGATTGTCAGCGATGACCTTGACGATACCATACTTCGTAACATGCATGGACCCTGGTTTCAATTCTCCGAAATTATTACGACGTACAGTACTATGGGTCGTGTTGCTTTCGATGGTCAAAGGGTCTAACATATATTTTGTGTTGGGACACATTAAATAGAGTCAGAGTGAAAACAAGACAATTACAATGTGTAAGACAAAACATTTTGGCAACAACTTACGCATAGAACTTTTCTCCCCATGTTCTTCCGATACCTGCTTCGTTTCTACTGAATGATCTTTATTGAAACCGTCTTCATCGTCCTTTGCGACAGTACTTTCCAAATGCCTTTTAGGAGATGAGATCTTCGATGGTTCACTGTTCGGATCCTCTGTATGATCTTGCAGTCGGCGTATTTCCTTCCCAGAACCTGGGCGACAAACTTTCTTTTCTGGCATGCAAAGCAGGACAGCAGCTTAGCATCATAATCGTAAAAAATGAAGGGTTATTATCACGGGTATGCAGTAACAAAAGAACTCACTTATATGGTATTCATATCCATGCTTCGAACTAAACAACTTTGAGCAAACCGAGCAAGCAAACGGTTCGTGGTTTAATGACGCATTCTCTGTTTTTTCTTGATCTTTTCCTCCCACTTGGCACACTTTATTTTCTGTCGAGTAAGCAACGAGGGAGCAGAAGAATTCGATTAGAAACAGTGATATGAAGGGAGAATGCCAAACTAAAGTGTTATTCTTACTGGCGTGGTATACGAGTCCAAACTGTGATGTAAAGGTTTTATTGCATGATTGGCATGACAATATGGGACGATTGTCTTGATTCGAATTATCTATCCTTCCCCTTGTCCCTGGATCTTTTTGCTCGTCGTTCTTAGGCGATGAGCTCTGACGCTTTTTCTTTCGAGAAGAGCTTTGGCGTGCTTTACTTTCTTCATCGACGCTTTCAACACCTTTCCTTTCCATAGAAGACTTTCGTCTATTTTTCTGAAGGGGCGAAACTTTGCGCTTTTTCTCGGCAGGAGAGCTTGGACTTGTCGTATCATCTTGATCTTCACCTTGTAAACTATCAGCGTTAGCGGGGGAATTCAGTTTATCAGTAGTCGATGGCAAGCTTTTTCGACCCTTCGTCACACGAGGGCTGTGACAAAATTTCCTCGCTGTGGAAAGAAGAAACCATGAGTATTTAGAATGACTTCATGAACAAAAAAACAATAAAAAGTTGGCATTTCAGAATTCCTACCTAAATGACCTTTAAGGCCGTTGTGTGACTTGAATAATTTGCTACAACGAGGACACGCAAGTTCATTGCGGCCTGCATCGCTACTATCCTTTTCATTGTTTTCATCGTTTGATACTTGGGGGTATGTTTTGATTTCATTTGATGGTAAAGATGGATCGGGCTCTACCGATGCCATTCCAGCGTTCTGTCGGTCTTCCACCAACGTGTCTTCCTCGTCATCGTCCTCGGTTTTCATGCCATGCAAGGGTACGGCCATTTTAGTCGAGCGAATGCGGCGGCCACGGGTCATATGGACGTCTCTTCTCACCGGTGGCCT
>JALLPC010000493.1:0-12915 GCA_036940045.1 Stephanocyclus meneghinianus | reverse complement strand
TCTTCCGATCTTAACAAAAACCCTTACAGTTGCGCCGTTATCGAACGTGCGTGGCGCGCGGAAAGTAAAGGACTGTCGGTTGTAGTCGTTTTGTAAAGAGGAATACACCTCATGCTGCTTTGTACTCTATATTAACATACTGCTGATACTCCTTCTGTTCCTGTGTTCTATAAAAATGAGAGCTCGAAATTGTTGTCTTCAGCCTTGATGGAGTGCCATGACCTCCGGAGGGCAATGAAAAGACATTGGGTCATTCACTAGGACTCAGACATTTTTAAATATTACACTCTATCGATGTCAAGGGTCTCTTTATGACGAAACAAGATTCTCCGAAACGGAATTTATCTCTCATTTGAAAAGATACGATAGTTCACTTAAATCAATCTTTTCAAACTTTAAGTACAACTTCAACCTCGAATCAGCCAGTCATCGGGATGAAAAAAAATATTTGTATTTTTCATGCATGGTATGGTACCATACAATACCATGCGGAACCCCCTTTGAAGCATTGAATCACGATAAGAGATGCATCTTGCCTAAGATCGTAACAGCCCGTTACTCATCAATTGAAAGACCAACACGATACAACCGGCACAATGGGCTGTATCGTCCGATTCTACTGAGCGTTATGGTTTGTGGGAATAATATCAAAGTCGTTGATAGCGAAGACTGATCCAGGGCTGTTCGATTGCAGTCTTGCAGATTTTTCAAGACCGGAGTGTTAGGGGGGTTAGTTTTAGCACCATACGGGCTTATCTGATGAGGAGTGCGACTGCCAGAAGAACCCTAATAAAACCAGTGTTTGAATAAAGATACCACACCAAGTGATCTTACTTCCACTTTTTTGGCTGTGTTTATTGTTCACGAGACGACCGACTTCTGCGGTCGTTACAATAGAGAGGTTATAATAAATTTTTATATCTTATTGGGCCACTCTCTCACGCCCGCCCCACCGATTTCATATTGCCTCTGTCACCTACTTGTGGGTCCGCTCAATCCTTCCCGGCAACAACGTTTGAATCAATCAATCTACATACTGTATCAACCATTTTTAAGGGAGAGCGATTCTCGTGCACCAGAAAACAAAACATTTGACAAACACTTCGTTTTAGGAAAGACGACTGGTGATTCACTAACGACGACGTCGTCTCCACAGTTTGTCCATAATTTCATCACCGAGCACAATTAAGACAGCACAAGCCAATCGGTCCACTTCCGCCTTTGACGTGAACAGTAATCCATTGAATCGAGCAATGTCGTTATTAATAACCACCCTGCTGTTGGCCGCCGCCACTTCTGCCGCCAACAGTAACAACAGTAACAATAATGGGTCCCCCCACCGGTCACTCGGAGGCCCCAACCCCGACGTGAAATACCACTTTTTCTGCGGCACCGATTTCGCCGACATCCAGGCGGACACCTGCTCCGATCGACAATGGTGCCCCTCCGCCAGCGACGACGAGTGCGTCGTTCCTGGCCACACGTGCTTCGCCAACACTCCCTGCGACGCTCGCCTGATCGAGGGCATCAGCGTGCCCACTTACTCGCTGAGCTTATATCCCGAATATCAGGACGCCACCGACAAAATGTTTTGCGGCGACGACTATCAAGAGGCGCTGACCGCGTGTGAGGCGGGAGACGAGCAGGCCCAGGCCAGACACTGTCCCAACGGCATTTCGGACTGCCCCGACGGCCAGTTCTGCTTCATTGACATGCCCTGCAGTTACTTCGTCATGACGTCGCCCTTGGTCCAGGAGCTCGGCAGTCCCAACGACGTCCCCGTGGTGGAGGAAGACTTGCCGGATCCGGGCAGTTTGGAATCGCACTACTTTTGCGGGGCGACATTCTCCCAGGCCGCCGAAAACTGCTCCAGCAAGACATGGTGTAGATCGGGGACCAACCAAGAATGCCCCAACGGGGAAATATGTTTCGTCAGCGTCGACACCATGAACCCTAGTTGCGAAATCAACGCCATTGTCAAGGCCGAGTACGAGGCGGGACTCATGACCTCTGCGGGACAAGACGACAACGCAGCCGTGCCCACCAAGCGGCCCACGCTCTCGCCCATATCGGCGTCGGACGATCGAAACAAACTCTTCTGCGGGTTTGATTGGAATGATGCCAGCAGCAATTGCGATTTGTCCAGGTTTTGTCCTGGAGGGACAGACGAGGAGTGTCCGCCGGGGATGTCGTGTCAGGAGTACACGACATGTGATGCCAGTACCTTGACGGCTGCGCCTAGCGGGAGTCCTACACCCCTTCCAACGGTGAGTGCTTGGAAGCCGATGGTGGAAGCATCATCATCTGATATTTATACATGCTTCATTGAAATCATGTCAAAGCTTACTCGAACTAATTGGAATCTCTCTGGACCAAATTTCTCTCTCGCTCTCTCTCTACTCTCGTGTCTCTTAGCCTTCGCCCACCGCAAGAGAACGCGTTCCCACAGTATCCCCCACCACCGCCAAACCCAGTAGGGAGCCTACTCCTTCTCCTATTGGAACGGTATGTTTTGATCATACAGAACTGCATTATGGCCTGTCCATTTCTCTTACTCGAATCTGTCTTCCCTCTCTCTCTCTTACCGTCGACTACCACAAATCGAATAGCCAACACTGAAACCATCAAATGCACCATCCAAGAAACCAACCTACTCTCCCCTACCCTACGGAGATCCTCGCCGAGAGTTTAGATCGGAAGAGCNCGAGAGTTTTGGTGTGGATTGGACTGGTTCGACGCTGGTGCCAATTGTGCCCTCAAATGTCCCTCGGGAGACGATGCAGATTGCCCCGGTGATTTGCTCTGTATGAGTGGCGTATCGACTTGCAAAATCGAAAAGGGCTTGGGGCCGTATGGTCTGGGCGACAACAGTACTACGACTAGCACGGTTGCCGCCCTCGAAGAAGAGATGGACCAGGTCGAGCAAGGCAAATCCACATCGACCGAGTCTCCTAATTCTGAGGCGGTGCTGGGTACTGCTACTACTACTCAGGGTACGAAATCTTCTTCCACTGTTGCAGCCGCGGAAGGAATGATTGAAGAGGAGGAACAAGACAACTCCATATCGACAGGGGCTTCTTCAACTGAGGCGGTGCTTGGTACTGCTACTACTCAAGGGACGAAACCTTCTTCCACTGCTGCAGCCGCGGAAGGAATGATTGCCGAGGAGGAACAAGGCAACGACACATCGACAGTGGCTGCCACTACTGTGGCGGTGTCAGCGACTGTTACTGCTCAGGTTACCCGACCTGCTTCCGCTTCTCTTGTAGGAGGTGTTACGACGACGGTTGCCAATGAAGGAACAACCGCGGATGCTGCAACCACTGGTCTCGGAGACGCATCCGCGACAACGATAACAACAACCACTGGAGTACCAGTGACTCTTCCACCTATCGAAGGTCCCTTCATTGACGAAAATGTTCGAATCATTCTTTATGGAGTGCCTCCGCTTGACGCTGCCGCATTGGCCCGCTGGACTACCTTGACCAGCTCGTACTTTGAAGAGTTTTTCAACAACTATGATGAAAATGACGACGTCATCCGCAGCAACATCACCGATATGAGCATCGAATTGTCCGGTGTGGAACAAGAGGAAGTACCGGATCATGATTTCAACCCCTTGTCAGACTCGAGCAAGAAGAGAAACCTCAGGAAAGCTCGACGTGTTCAGGTTGATACTGGTAATGGGACTGCCCAAACCATGATCTCCTTCAATCAAACGTCCTCCTACCGTTCCTACCTTGACGTTGTCAACGACGATCCACAGCTCATCACTCGTCGCCCTCTCGAAACGCCTCAATACCGCGCCGAATATGTCAGCTACCTCCGATCTGCCGACTTTTCCACCTACGGAAGTTTGTCATTTGTCAGTAATATGCTATACACCGACTTTCCAACTCCTGCTCCTTCATTGAGCCCTACACCTCAGCCTAGTTTGAGTCCTGTCGAGCCTGGCGAACCGACCGTACCTCCAAACACGATTTCGCCAACAACGGAAGCACCAAGTTCTGAAGCTCCAACCGACCCTCCTTCTACCAACGTGGTTTGTAATCTTTGCAAGCCTGGTCAGTACGGAGTGAATGCTAACATTGTGTGGGACGGTGAAGTGTCGTCCTGTGTAGACATTTGTGAGTTCATTAATGGACGTCCCTTCTGACATGTAACCTTTTTAAACATGTAGATGGCTGAAATGGTCTCATTTTTTCATCAGATAACTACTTTTTGAACAACCACAAGGAAGGAGGTGCGACGTGCCGCCGCGGCCAAGACGAATTGAGTAGCAGCTGTTGTTCTGACGGAGAGCCCGTTTCTCAACCAGTGACTGAATCCACAACTACCACGATAACCACCCCCCCAACACCTTCCACAAAAGAAGAACCCGAAATTTCCGTCGAAATCAGTATTGATGAGAATGGATTACCCGATGCCTCGACCCTCGCGGAAACCTACTACTGTGGAGAAGACTGGAATTCAGTCGATTGCCCCACGGCTACAGCGTGTCCTGACGGGGACAACAGCGTCTGTCCATCAGGTCAAAAGTGCATTGCGTTCACAAATTGTGGTGGTAGCTTCACGTTTGTAAACAATCCCAACGTTGAAGGCGGTGGGCCCGATGTCGATGCTGTCAAGAGCACTTTCTTCTGTGGCACTTCCATGCAGTTTTTGGAAATGAAATGCGAAGGTGCCACGCCGTGTCCGAATGGCCCAAAAGACTGTTCCGGCTCTGACGAAGGATGCTTCGCATTCACAGGGTGTAATGAATCTGTTGACCCAGGAAGCTTCGTCGGATTTTTGGCAAAGCCCACTGGGAGCAATGAGCCCATCACTGATACCAAGAAGACATTTTACTGTGGGGCCACATGGGATGATTTGGATAGCAGGTGTAACAAAGATGGAGTTCCTGTCGGGGCCACTGCTTGTCCATCTGGTGATATTCTTGAATGTCCTGATGGATATGGTTGTTTTGCATTTGCGTGTAATAACGTTGTGCTTGATGAATCCATAATTGTACCTGCTCCAGCTCCTTCTAGTAGCAAGGATGCAGAATTTTCCGTCGAAGACGTTGGCACTCTGAAATCGACCTTCTTTTGTGGGAAATCAATTGATGACATTGACAAAGACTGTGAGAATGCTAAACCGTGTCCAAATGGTGATGAATGCGACGCCAGTGCTGGAGAGGGCTGTTTCGCATTTTCTACCTGCGGTGGGGTCGATATTGAAGCACTCGTTGATACATTTGGGCGTACAGATCGTCCAACAAGAGCACCTACTGTTCCAATTGTCCAGGTGTGCGATGAAGAGAATAAGATGTCTGTCAACTTTGGTTACTGGCAAAGTTGGAGTATTTAGTGAGACAAAAAGTGCTTGAGCATTGAAGAAATTGCAAGCGCCTTAGGTCGTCTTATGAATTTTTTTTTCAACTTGCACAGCCGCGCTGAAGACTGCCAACGCATGGATACATCATCATTCGATGCCTCACCCTATACCCACGTTATTTATTCCTTTGCCTCGATCGATTCTCAATATCGTCTTGAACCGTGGAACGGAACTTACGACAACGAAGTCCCTCTCTATAAGGAGTTCAACACGGTGAAACAGCGAAATGCTGGAATCAAGACTATGATTGCAGTTGGTGGGTGGACTCACAATGACCCAGGCCCGATGCAAAAGCGTTTCAGTGAAATGGCTGCTTCCCAGACGAATCGTAGAACTTTTGCCCAAAGCGTCGTTCAGTTCCTCAGGACTCATGGTTTTGATGGGCTCGATCTTGATTGGGAGTACCCCGCTATGCCTGATCGTGGAGGAAAGAGGGAGGATTATGACAACTATGTCTTGATGGCTAAGGAACTTCGTAACGCATTCAACGCAGCACCAGAAGAGTACACTCTCTCTGTCGCCTTCCCCGGAAACATCACAAAGCTTGAAATGGGATACGATTTTGTAGGCCTCGCAGAGCACGTCGATTACTTTAATTTTATGGCATACGATTTGTGGGGCTCATGGGATCCTGAGCAGATTGCATATTCTCACACTGATATCCGCATGATTGATGAAACTATCCAATACATCTCTCACTTCATTCAAAAGTCGCAAATTGTGCTGGGTCTTGGCTCGTATGCTCGTACATATACCCTGAGCGACGATGACTGCCTAGATCTGGGATGTTCTTTTGAAGGACCTGGGAAAGCTGGGTGCGAAGGCACTGATGGATTTCTCCCCTACTTTGAGGTTGCCGACTTAGTCACCACTCGTCAATATGACATTGTACGATTCGACGAAGAGTCCGAAAGCATGGTAATGATCACCGATGGCAACCGTCTCATTTCATACGACAACACTGTTTCTTTCAACAAGAAGACTGCTTACGCAGAGGAGAATTGTTTCGGTGGAATCATGCTTTGGGCAATTGATATGCTCAAGGACAATTCGAACCCTCTCTCAAGCAACAACGGCAATTCAGCTCTCACTGGGGATCCATCCGACCAATCATTTTGTGGAAGAGATTATCAAGATGTCATTAGCTCGTGCAGACAGCCATGCCCATCAGGAGATTCTAATGAGTGCCCTGCTGGAGAAACCTGCTTTGTAAACACTGGGTGCAGTATTGACAATATAGGTGCGCCCCCTCCAACGAAATGTCGTCTTTGCCCCGATCCATCTACCCAGGGAATGAAGACTTGGTTAGAGGTGGAGTTTAATGGCAACACTACAACTTGTGGCGAGGCGGATTTGTCTGTTATCAACACGTTTGCGACAGGAACTGATCAATGTGATTCCGCCAAAGAAACTTTGGGCTCTGAGTGCTGCTACAGTTATCCAGAGAACCCTTGCATGTTATGTCGAACGGAGACAGAATTCATGGACCTGAATGCTATGGCCGAAGTTGAGTTCAGTGGCGAAACCATGACTTGCTTTGATCTCTCTACGCGCCTCGGACCTGAATCTGCGGACAGTGAAATGTGTCTCAATGTCCAAAGCGAGCTGTGGGACCAGTGCTGCTTCAATCAGTGTAAGCTCTGCGAGGGGAAAGGAGTCAGGTGGTGGCACGAAGTTGAGTTTCAAGATGAGCCTCTAAACTGTGGAGAGCTTGATTCTGTGCTCTACGCCAATGCCACGGAAGAAGAGGACGATTTGTGTAAAGAAGTCTTATCTGACTTCGGTGAAGAGTGTTGCTATACTTATCCCGAAGATCCATGTGATGTTTGCAGCAAAGGTGGCAAGAAGCTCACTCTTATGCCAGCTGAAGAGGTAGAATATGATGGTTCAACATACACTTGTGCAGAAGTAAACAACTTCGTATCGCCGTTTGAGAGCTCTAGCAGTCAGTGTTCTGATGCTCAAGATGTTGGCTTCGACACCTGTTGCTTTGATCGATGTTCTCTTTGCGGCAGCGGTGCCAGACTTGACTTCGATGTTTTTGTTGACATCGATGGAGAGCAAGGAACATGTGCTGACATCGAAGCAGGTCTCTTTCAAGACAAAGTCACTGCTGAGTCCGAGAACTGCACAATTTCCAGATCGCTCCACTACGATACATGCTGTTTCGAGATCCCTGCTGATTCATGTCAGCTCTGTGCAACTGATGAATACATGCACTCCTCGAAATTAGTTGAGTTCAACAATGACGAAGTCTCATGCCGGAGTGTTGACAACTATTTGATGGAAAGAGCGGATGAAACGTCAAAGCTCTGCTACGACACTCGGGCGGAACATTCAGAAACATGCTGTTACAAGACTTGCAATATTTGTGGAGATTACAACCTCGACTGGGACGTCTTCATCACTTATGAAGGTAATGATGTTTCATGTGGGGACCTCAAGGAGATTTTCAGGGCGGGAGAGATTGTTGATGGATCAGAGCAATGTAACTCCATATCCGCAGAACTGAAAGATACCTGCTGTTACACAAGCCCAACTACTTCATGTCAACTCTGCAAGCTCGACGACATTTTTTACGAAGTAAATGACAAAGTTCAAGTCGACTTCAACGGTCCAACCACTTGCGCTGACGTTGCTAGCTTCTTGTCTCGTCGAGTTGCAGATTCTGATAAGATGTGCAGCACCACCCAAGCTTCGTTCCATGCTGATTGCTGTTATGATAAATGTAATCTTGTGAATTCTGAAGGTGCCTACCCTGACTGGACCGCTCAGGTTGAAATGGACGGAAAGACAGCAACTTGCTTGGACATTGATAATGCCATCAATGATGCAGCTATTGTCAAGGAAAGTGATGAGTGCAAAAGTCTGCAAGATGCGTTCTCTGACATTTGTAGTTTCACCATTCCAACAAATCCATGTGATATCTGCCCGAATAATGATGTCTCCGCATCTGTTACTGCCTCGTATGAAGGAAAGGATATGACTTGCGCTGATATTCAAAGTCATCTAGCCAGCCGAGAAGAAGGAGATGGTGAAAAATGCTTAGCTGCCCAAGAGAGCCTTCAGGGTTGCTGCTTCGACCAGTGTCATCTCTGTACTGAGGACCAAGAGGTTGACACTGACCTTACCGTGTATTACAACGGCAAGACTACTCTATGCTCGGAGATAGAAGTTATTTTTAACGAAAAAGGCATTCTCGCTTCAAGTGATCAATGTAGTGCCGACCAGGCTGCTCATTCAGAGACATGTTGCTACACTGCTCCAAAGACCCCTTGCAATATTTGTAAACGAGGCACAGATTACTTTGATGTCATGGGCACCAACTCTGTAACGTTCATGAATAAAAAGCAATCATGTTCTGCTGTTAGTGACAGTATGTTCAAAAGGGCGGAAGATGAAAGTGACACATGCAATCAGGCAAGAGACGCTCTCTTTGATATTTGCTGTGACACCAAGTGTTCCCTCTGTGGAGAGAAAGGCCTTGATTCTGGTGTTCAAGTGTCTTACGAGGGACGTACTATGACATGTCTCGAATTAGACCTTGGTCTCTCTTTTGAGGATGGATCTGATCAGTGCTCGGCTGTCACCTCACAATACTCTAGTCAGTGTTGTTACGAAAAACCAGAAAACCCCTGTCGTATCTGCCCCGGCGCCGGTCAGAGCGTTGACACCAAGGCCCAAGTATTCTATCTGGGAACAAACACCACATGTGAAAATCTCTCAAACTATCTAGGAAGCCGGGAAGAACAAGATGGGCAAACATGCCAGGCGGCCACAACAGATTTTGCAGACTCATGCTGTTATGAACAATGCTCGCTCTGTGGTAATGGCAAAGCTGATTGGAACACTTTTGTGACTTATCAGAATAAGTCCATCGCATGCGGAGACTTTGAATGGATTCTTCGCTCGGGAAATGTTGCTTCTGACAGCGATACCTGCAGCTCAGTGAAAGATGAATTCTACAAAAAGTGTTGCTATGAGCCACCTTCATCATCTTGCAACCTTTGTCAAGTTGATGGTCAATATCTTGATGTGCAACCTGAAGTAGGTATTGTCTACGAAGGCGATTCCACCACCTGCCTCAATGTCTACAACTCTCTTTTTGTTAGAGAAGCAGCGGACAGTGAGCAATGTCAGACTGCCAAAGATAACCATTCTAAGGTATGTTGCTTTGAGAAATGCAAGTTATGCAAGGATGGCTTCATTGACACCTCAGCAAATGTAACAGTTGGAGGGAAGGCTATCACCTGTTCTTCTTTGGATATGAGTTTCACTCAGAACGTCATTGCAGAAGGAAGCGAAGACTGTAGCAGCATGCTACAAGACTATGCTGATACTTGCTGCTACACAATGCCCGACAATCCTTGCAGACTGTGCTCTGGTTCTTACGATGCCTCTGGTGATGTCATGGTGGACTTCTACGGAGAGCAAAAGACATGTTCTGATATATCGAACAAGCTGGCATTGTCAGAAGAAGCAGGTAGTGAAACATGTTCTTCAACTCAGGCTGACTTTCTTCAGTCATGCTGCTACGAAAAATGTCCCGTCTGTCCAACTGGATCCAATCTCAACTGGGAAGTAAATGTGGAATACAACAAGGCTACCATATCATGTGGGGAATTCGATACCATCATTAGAAGCAACAGTATCGCGAAGGGCTCCGAAGAATGTAATAGTATCTTGAGCATCTATTCAAGCCCTTGCTGTTACAACTATGCCACATCAACTGGTGGCGGAAGCGCCTCAAGTGCAGGTAATGTCACATCTCATAGTTTTATTTCTTGTCACCGATTTCTCTCTTCCTAATCTTTAATCTCTCTACATTTAATTTTCAGAAACAACTGCTCCACCCCCTCCGCCTGATGTTAGCTTTAGCCAACTGGAATCAACCGCTGAAGGCACTGTTACTTTAGAAAAAGCTGTTGGAGATAGAGTTCAGGCCGGAGACACTGTTATGGGTGTCGGGTCTAATACAGGGGATGAAGTTAAAGTTAAAGCCACAGAAAATGGATACATCGCTGCCTTCCTCACTGCAGAAGGAGGGAAAGTCCAGGTTGGCCAACCTATTGCGCTCATTGCTACCGACGAGGCTGACGTCCCAACTCTACAGACTTACGCTGACGCACTTGCTGAATCTCAAGCCATGGTGGACAACAACGCGGCCAGTGCTGCTGCACCATGTAGTTTGTGTGATGCAGGAGAAATTGCAGTTGACACTGACATTCTATTTAATGGTGTTCAGACTTCATGTCTAGAAGTGTATAATTTCCTTGCAACCCAGACGAAAGCAGGAAGTGATACATGTACGTCAGGAAAAGATGCTCTTCAAGAAGCCTGTTGCCTCAGGAAATGTGACATTTGCTCTGGTGGTGGCATTCCAGACTGGTATTCTAATGTCAATGTCAACGGGAACTCTATGACCTGTCTTGAACTTGACGGAGTAATTGCGAACTCTCAAATTGAGCAAGATAGTGACGAATGCAAGGAAGTTTTGGATGTGGCCGCTCCTGCATGTTGCTATGAGCCTCCAACAACGCCCTGTAACATATGCCAATCAGGATCTGATATCCTGGATGTCATGTCGGAAGTTAAGGTTGAATATGGTGGAACAACTGCTACCTGTGGCCAGATTTTCAATGCTCTCTTTACCCGAGAAGAGGCCGACAGCGAGACATGCTCTATGGTGTCAGCCGATCTAGCCAGCCAGTGCTGCTACGACAAATGCTCACTTTGTGGAGACTTGCAACTTAATGCAGCCACATCAGTAGACCACAACGGCACCAAGATTGGATGCAGCGAATTTGATTCGTTTATATTTGCGTCAAGCTTGGTTACGGAAGGAACAGACGGGTGTAGTTTATATCAAGCTGAGTACAGGGAGACATGTTGCTACGATATTCCTTGCAGTTTGTGCTCAAGAAGTGGTAAGCTGTATAGTGTCAAAGAAGAAGCAAGTGTCACGTATGGAGGGACCGAAACGACTTGTTCGGATGTCTCTAAATTTCTTGCTCAAGATATGAGCCAAAGCAACAATTGCTTGGCTGCACAAGAAAACATTTTCGATGATTGCTGCTTTCAACAATGTGAAATGTGCCCCGGTACAGGAATGTCTGTCAACTGGGCGTCAACGACAACATTCAATGGGGTGTCCCAATCTTGCACAGACGTGTACTGGATGCTGATCAATGACTCAATTGAGACAACCAACCCAATTTGCACTGGCGCGAGCCAACTTGCATCTGACTGTTGTTTTGAAATGCCTACTGTTCAATGCGCCCTCTGTCGTGATGACGACGGTGTGACCTACAACACCAGATGGATAGAAGAAGTAACTGTTGGTGGAGTGACAAAGACATGCGGTGATTTCAACACTCTCTTGAGCACACAAGAAGCTGATAGCCAGACTTGTTTTTCTGCAAAAGAGGCGATCTTTGATGCTTGTTGCTTTGCTGGCTCTGATCAACTCATAGCCACATCACAGTCAAATGCTATCTCCATCAGTAGTGACAGTGTAGCTTCCGACACTGTTGACCCTAATGCATGTCAGTTGTGTCCAGGCGGCGAGATAGGAATCGATGCTGATGTTAGCTTTAATGGAAATCCAACTACGTGTGTCGAGGTGTACGATTTTTTGAGGGAAGGTTTCAGCAAAGTATCAGAATCTTGCACGTCGGCACAGTTACAACTTGCTGAACTCTGTTGCAGACATCCAAGTGAATTGAAACCAGGTGAATCCGCAGCTTTTGGCCAGATCACCACTGATGGTTCAGAAACTGTCAGTGTGCCAACAGGCAAGACCATTACACCACCGACAGACTTTTCTGGTCTAAATGCGTGGACAATCAAGAGTGGTAGCAGAGCGCGCTTAAGCAGTGCCATATCATGTACCGGCATTGCCATTGTTGGTGTAGTGATGCTTTTGGCATCATTCTTGTAAATTGAGTGATGAAATTGCCTCTTCTTCATGATTCATAGACTTGTTGTGTGTTACAATGTGGTACAGCAAGCAGCAACTAAGTGCACAATAACATTATCCATTTTCATCATCCAGTTCAATCCAGTCTTTTAAGTTCACGTAAAGAATACTGTTTTGCAACATTTGGCATTGAACCCTCAAATGCCAACTTGTTTGCAATTACAAACAAGTTCATTAACTTTTTCGAAAATTAGTACAAACTAATGAAGCATATTATTTTCGCTGACTCACACTGGATTTCACCCAAATGAGGTTGAGGGAACACTATGAAAATATAGATAAATGTAGTACCACCTTGTATACCACCAATATATACCTACTATATGTAGAAAACGATTGAAATAAAAACGAGTAAGAGCTACGAGATTGAAAGGTCTAACAAAAATAAAAATAATTAAGTGAGCTGAAAATTTTCGCGAACATTTTTACCTATGTTAGACGACAGCTAGAGAAACAAAATAATATCACTCAGTGCTCACATAATTTTCCAATTAAATAGATAAGATTCTGTTTTTATGTTTACTTTAATTGTGATGACAAATGTAAGTAAAACTTAACAA
>JALLPC010000492.1:0-12927 GCA_036940045.1 Stephanocyclus meneghinianus | reverse complement strand
CAAAGTGGAAGTCCCCGTATTGTAACTGGGGGCATTTTTCGGAACCACGTCTCAAGAATATGGGGATCGTGCGTCCCAGTCTCGATACAATGCTGGACGGTCCAGTATCACGACCGGGAGAGTTACAATATGGGGTCCAACATTGGGGTATTTGGGTGAAAATTTGAATTCTACGGTACCATAGTCACCCAGTGTGTCTAATGATTCACACAATGACGCTGGGGAATGTAACCATTCACCGCGATGCATCTTTTTTCGATCGTTTAATTGAGTCGAGTCAAAAATTTAGTGACATCATATTTGCCTTTGATGTCATCTCTATATCCAATAAAGTGCTACTCCTTGCGCACGCGTACGTGTTGACAAGCCGTTGCTTGTCAACACACCATACTACATCAAACAAATAATCTACTCCACACCCTCGCTGCGATGTAGCTAGACATTAAAAATCCATTTTCACCACATTCTCACTATTTTCTGTCATCGAATAAAGGGTGCGTTTCTAAACCTAATCAAGACAACATGAAATTCGTCTCTTCACTCGTTGTCAGCACATTGGCTGCCGCTGTCTCAGGCTTCGCACCTTCTACTCCCCTCCACATTCCTACTTCTACATGCCGTGCAAATTCCCCTGTCTCCCAACTTAATATGGTCGCGGACGACGCCAAAGTTATACTCGTGACTGGTGCATCACGAGGTCTCGGTGCTGCGATAGCGACTGATTTAGGATCCCATGGACACAAGATTGTCGTTAACTATGCCGGTAGCGAGGCGAAGGCGTTGGAGGTCGTTGAAACGATCAAAAAATCAGGAGGAGATGCCATCGCCGTGCAGGCTGACTGTAAGTACTGTGGTTTTTGTTTGGCCATACTTTTGTGGCAGATTAACAGGTGCATGAAAACAAATTTGACCTCATCTTGGAATCCTGCTGTGTCTACTATCCATCACAACCAAGGCTCTGATCCGGAAAGCATCAAAAATATGTTCTCAAAAATTGTGGAAGAATACGGTACTTGCGATGTAGTGATTAACAATGCTGGTATAACACAAGATGGCCTTGTTGCGAGAATGAAGCCTGACCAATGGCAAAAAGTGATCGACACCAACCTCTCTGGAGTCTTCTACTGCACCCAAGCATTCTACAAGATAGCAAGTAAGAAGAGGTCGGGACGTATAATCAACATGGCATCGGTTGTTGGACAAATCGGTAACATCGGCCAAGCCAACTATGCTGCGGCAAAAGGGGGGGTGATAGGTCTTTCCATGTCCAACGCAAAGGAGTTTGCTGCGCGTGGCATTACTGTCAATACTGTTTGCCCCGGATTCATCGAATCAGATATGACTGCTGAACTTCCCGACGCTTACGTTGTAAGTTCGTGTTTTCGCGATAAGAATATCTTCAACTTGATTCAATTCCCCTTATTTTTTGTTCGTTTCTCGTTCCTTGATCATTCAGGAGCAAGTAAAGGCAGGTATCCCTCTAGGTCGCTTTGGCAAACCCAGTGAGGTTGCAGGTATGACCAGATTCCTTGCCCTTGACCCGGCAGCTGAGTACATCACAGGGCATACCTTCAATGTTGACGGGGGGATTGCCATTGGCGCATAAATAGAAGGAAACCGAACAGATCATAGTCTCGCTAGATTTGCATCAATTATGAGAAATGAGTAATCCATTAAAGTAGGTAACACACAGCCTGTCAATACTTAAAGAATATATGGTAGGTCAATTCTGGAATCTTCATAAAACGCTAACGTAAACCGCAGCAACAGCACACAGAACAGATCCTGTCCAGCACAACTTCCTCTGCACAACAGCGGCTTTCGACAGGACGTCTTCGTCGCCTTTACATAGGACGGGAGTGCGATTAGACATACCATCTGCACAAGCCGCCAAGGCCCACGATAATGTCACGCCATAAACAGGCATTGACATTGCCAGTGTTATCCCTACTCCCAATGTTGCGGCGAGGACCGCCGACGAATGTCCAATAGCAACAAGAGTTCGTGGAGTCACAGATTTGTCAGAGGCGACAGATCCATTCAGGTTTACCAGTGTCGCTGCAGACGTCCAGCCGAAATGTGCAGCCAATGGCCAGAGAAGATATGATTGATTCTCCATACCTGTTGATATCAGCGCTGCGTACCCTGCTGCGTTGACCAAAGAGAGACTATAGGCAGTACCAGCCAGCATGCCAACGCTGACGTACTTCTTCCAACCTTCTCCATAGTTTGGACGAAAAGAAGCACACCATAGACTTTGACATAGATTTGCAGCCACAAATGGTGCCGTTACATTTGGAAGCATGTTGCTCAGTGCAGTGAGCGAGGTATCAGATGCGAAGAGTTGAGCAGTTACAAAGGCGGCTTCGCCGAGGTAGATTGGGCCCCAAATAGCAAATGCCCTGTTCGTGATGGGAGGGAGAAACAGATGTGTTATTTCTGTTTCGATGAGGCAGTACGAGGGTGAACTAATCTTACCATCCCCTGGGATTCACAAGAGTCCGACTTCGACTCAATGAATAAGTCGACGCGTTGGATTCTTCGATCAAGGGGCTACCCTCTTCGGGCTTTGAAGCGTTCGGTTTGGAAGGATTGAGGTTCCCTGACCGCATTGCCGCGTCTTGTTGCCCGTCGAGACGGCCAGGAATGCTGACAGCCACAACTGGATTTACGCAGGAAAGAATCAGCGATGCAAATGCTGAACATGGAACACTGTGGGCATAATTTCACTGCTTTATCACATAATTCTCACCATTCGCGGCAAAAGCGGTTAAATTCAATCCCTTTAAAACCGCCGTTGACGCAGAAAAAGTCAATGCCTCAAGGAACGGTATCCCAACTAGTGTTGAAATACCAGCGGCAGCAACAAGAGGGGGAGAATTGAAAGAGCGTAGGCTCATTGTCGGTTGATATATATTGGTAGTGCAACGATGATGATTTTTCGAAGATGAAGAAGACAAAATCTGACAAAATGCACGAGGCAGGAAAACACCAATTTTACTTCGAGTACAAGATCATTTTTGTCTTCTCGTTTTTCGTTGTGGCCACGATAAATATACAGAGAAGATAATATTATGCGCAAGCTGTGTTTCATGATAACGACCTATCGTAGAGCTATCACAGAATGGTATTGTATTGTACAATACCGTACAGCCCGTCCACAACTAAAAACCACCTATGTCTTACTTACCTATCTCATACCATTCCCACAGCTATGTCCATGGTGTATGGTACAACTCAAAATTCATTTTGCAGCATTATATGTCAGATATCTTTGGCCATAGGTGTGGCCTCAATATCCATCCCCTGAGACCCGGCCAAGATTGCAAAACCCTTTGGGACTATCTTGAGAGCTTAAGTCCAGCTCCACATGTCCTCAGGTTGCCGAGATCACCACTTCAAATTAGATGCCAAAAGTGTTCTAAAATGAGATAATGTTTCAAAGTCCACCACGTAGAGATAGGTATGTTTTCTATGATGATTGGATGTCAGATAGCAAAAGTGTTGAAAATAGTGAGACAACACACATCATGATGCCAAATTGCGATTGTGCAATAATTTTTTCTTACGTCATTAGAAGTAAACCACGGACAGACTATCTGACACTTTGCATCAACGGAATTTTTCGTCGAAACATATGCAGAGATGTACGTAGGAATACTACATAACATTCACAATAATTCAAAGTCCACTCAATGCTTCAAAATGAATTTGAGTTGTACCATAAAGTACAGCGTTGCCTCATGTGGTAACCGGGAATAACATTGGCGAGAAACTCTTCGCAAATATTGAGTTGTTTGGCGATTTATGTTAAATCTAATAAACTGACTTCCGTGTTCATGGCATTCCTGTGAAATGGCAACAGCGAAGACAATAGCCAAAAACAGAGCTAGAATGATCTCAACCCGCTTTTCAGCTGCCATCCGCTCGCCATCTCGCCGAACCCTCTCCACCCTTCCCTCCTGGGCAACCCTCGATCCCTCCTCCCTAGGCACCTCACCAACTCCCCACGCAGTATCCAACCTAGTCTTGGGTCAATGGACCACCTCAAATCACTCCATCACGATTCCTAATCCACTCGACCGTGATGCTCCGGCGGTGTGCACGGTGCCCGATACTAGCGTGGAAGAATTGGCTCCTTTTGTGGAGAGTTTACGTGGCGTGCCCAAGAGTGGGGTGCATAATCCTTTGAAGAATGTGGAGAGGTACTTGATGTACGGGGAGATTTCTCGCAAGGTCCGCGTTCTTTTTTATTTTGATTTATTCGATCTGCTGTCTCTCTCGTCAACATCCAAATTGGTGTGATGATTCTGTGGCTTGTCTCGGAAGTATTTTTCCTGTTGGCAACTTTCTTTGAAACACATTCGAATTTTGTCACATCTCGCATTTTCTATTCAATATGTTGAATGCCTGCGGGAATCGATTTACACTTGAGGCTATAAATCTTGCTCGTTCTGTTCAATCTTCGTCGTCGGCCCACTACGGTGCGTACCTTGTTGAAGCTTATGTTGACAGTTATTACCATGTCATTCGGCCTAGGATTGACTTCTTTGACTGCTTACTCCGTTGTTTGCATTGCATCATAATCATGGTCACGATTGTCTTTGTTTAGCTATCTTCTATATTATTTGCAATCGATAATCCTCATAGCCTCTCATCGAAATTCAGGCAGGAGAAGCACTAAGTGATCCCCAAATCTCGCAATTCTTCGTTGGGGCAATCCAGAAAACAGTACCCAAATCCCACGCCCAAGCCATGGGTGAGGTCAAAGTGACCGCTGACTTTCTCAAAAACTTTGGAGGAGATAATGTACGTTTCTTAGCGCGGTCGTTTGGCGTTCCCGGCGATCACTACGGCCAATTCAGTCATGGGCATCGATGGCCCTATGGTGCAGTTGCAATTGTGTCACCATTTAATTTCCCTCTGGAGATTCCAGTATTGCAGCTCATGGGAGCATTGTTCATGGGGAACAAGCCGGTATTAAAGCCGGCGGAGAAATGTGCCTTGGTGATGGAGCAGTTTTTGCACCTGATGCATCATGTAGGGATGCCCAAGAAAGATGTTGATTTGTTGAACTGTCGTGGCCCTGTGGCAGAGCGATTGATTCTGGATTCTGACGTTCGATTGACTCAATTTACTGGATCGTCTCGTGTTGCGGAAGTGTTGTTGGAGAAGACCAGAGGAAAGGTAAAAATTGAAGATGCTGGCTTTGATTGGAAGATTTTGGGTCCGGATGTTGATCATGTTGATTATGTAGCGTGGCAGTGCGATCAGGATGCGTATGCATGTGCGGGGCAGAAATGCTCTGCTCAATCTATCCTTTTTGCACACAAGAATTGGGAAAACGCAGGATTGTTTGAGAAGCTTAAGACAAATGCGTCTACGAGGAATTTGGAGGATTTGTCAATAGCGCCGGTCTTGACTCACACCACGCGAAGTATTCTTGATCACGCAGCTAAGTTACTTGAAATACCTGGATCAAAAGTATTGTTTGGTGCGAAAGAGTTGGACAACCATAAAATCCCGTCAGTATATGGAGCCGTGGAGCCCACTGCTGTCTATGTTCCACTTAATGAAATGCTCAAGGATCAAAACTTTGGACTATGTACTACTGAGATCTTCGGACCGTTCCAAATAGTGACGACCTTCACTGACAATGAAATATGTCACGTATTAGAGGCATGTGAGCGAATGTCTCACCATCTCACCGCAGCTGTTGTATCAAACGATGTAGATTTCCAAACTGCCGTTCTCGCAAATACTGTCAATGGAACCACCTATGCTGGACGCCGTGCACGTACGACTGGTGCACCGCAGAATCATTGGTTTGGACCAGCTGGTGATGCAAGGGGTGCAGGGATTGGAACGCCAGAGGCGATCAAGTTAGTTTGGTCGTGTCATAGGGAGATCATTATGGATACAGTTGTTCCAAAGGAATGGGTTCAGCCTAAAGCCACTTAGAAGTAATTCATGATTTAGATTTTGAATTCTGTAATGGTATTGTGAGACTTTGACTTCCTATCCAGAACTTGAAAATTATGTTCTGTGGCCTTTGTTTTGCACAGCAAAATGGAACAGTCGCACATGTGAAAATATTCTGCTCCAAACCATTGAAACATGTTTGACATACATTGGAACTGGTAGTTTAAGTATGTTCTATCCCTTATAGCAGTTCATCATATTGCCTGTGTTTTTGTGTGTCAGAGTGTACAAGTGTTTTGATGTGCAGAGTTCCAGCCTGTTCCAGCTAGCAATATTCCCCCATTTGGCGGGACTGGAACGTGATACCGGAAAATTTCTACTCTTATGTTAGAGCTGTTTGGACAACAAAGTCATTAATATCATGTCTGAACAAGCCAGTATTGCAAACATATGACTAACATTGTTTTTCTGGTTTTGATATTCCACTTAAAATTGAAAAGTCACAGCCTAAGTACCAGTAAAAAAATTATGAAGTACAAAAATGTCAGTTATGAGACACCACTTTGCCCCCTAATTGCAATACCTCCAGATGCATCCAGTTACAACATAAATGCTGACTTGCTCAGGGATATTCCCATGAGCCTAAGTCCAGCTCATCAGACTCCAAAATAAATAAGCAGCAAGTGTCTTTTAGGTCTTTTGAAGTTGTACTTTATTATAGTAGTACATACTTGCTGTTGCATGATTGTGAAATTGTACAAAAAATCTAAGTGTCCTTGTCTTATGCAACCATGCGAGTCTTGTGGGTGCATTGTGAGTGACTTGGGGGTAACTTTTGAGTGACTTGTGTATGGGTTGTGAGTGAGTTCAAGGCCTTTACATAGTGTCTTTGTTGTTTTTAGACATTTCCTAGCAATCAACCTCCAGGCAAGATAACTTTTCTTGAATTTCTTTCTTATCTTGCTTACTCTATTTACACAAAAACCCGGTTCCTACTGATCCAGAAGCAGTTCCTGCTCCTCATCCAAACTTCTTCCTAAGAAAAATGGTCGGAATCAAATACAATTAACTTTCATGTGGATGAACATCATGATGAAAAAACAAACCCTCCTGCAGTTGCAGCGCCAGCAACTGCCCTGAACTCCCCCTATAAGAAAACACAGTAAAATGCCAAGATACCTCCCTTTATCCAACAGATGAACTACAAGAGCTAGTGCCAAACACACCCAAGCAGTCCATCATCCTACACTCAGAGCTCTCTACATTGCACACCCACAAATGCCAACACTGCTAGCATTTCATTCATAAGGATGTTCATAACATAGTTGTTATGAATATTCTTATAAACTATACCTTTGAATCTTAAGAGTTACACCTTGGAAGAGTCTCCTTATAACATCCTTATGAACCAATCCCATTTCATCTCAAGATTAATCCTTTATGAACATAAAGAACATTTATTTTAAAGCTACCAATGAAGAGGGATTTTGCACATCAAAGGGTTGCATATTTATTATATTTGTGTTTGTAATTTCATTGTGGTTCATTTGTATTAGACCTGAAAAGTTCATTGGTCTTTGTCTGAAGTGGTGGTAGTATGAGTGCAACCACCACCACTACCACTGCACCATGATACCAACAGCAATGAAAAACACATCATACTTATTCCTTCCTTCTTATCATTCATTCCTGTGTCATCCTTCCTTGATTCAATTGACCTTCCTTGATCATATTTGTAAGTTAAATCCTACCTTTACATCATCATCCATCCCTCTATCTGAGTTATTCATTCTTTCCTTATTTGGTTTTCTATCATCAGACCATTTCCCTCTCTTGCTACTGCTTTCTTCAGTTGTTTCTTTTGTTATTTCTTCTGTTCACTCTTTGATTTGTTCTTTTGTTCATTCTATTGTTAATTCTCTTGATCATTTGTATGGCTGTCTCTTTGCTCTTTCATTTGTTCGATTACTTTTGTTCCTTGCCTGAACTTCAGTCATTCTATCATTTTCTCATTCCATCATTGGTCTCTTGATCCTACTTTCTTCTGGTTGTTCTTGTATTTGTTATTTCCTTCATTCATTTAATCATTATTTTGATTCATATGTTTATTTGGTGATTCCTTCTTTCTTTCATTTGTTCAATTGCAATCATTTCTTTTTTGGCATTGCTCATTCTAATCATCGTCATCTTGACCATCTTATCTTACTTTGGACTGCAGGCAACAGGGGAAGATGTCAAAAGAAACTATAGTTTCAGATGATGATATGGCTATCCTGAAGTCATGCAACAAGAAAACTGCAATCAATATCCTTCATGCAGAAGTCATGTTTTAAGTTCAAAGGCTAATAATAGTTTTTTCTGATTCCATCAAGTTTTTGATATCATAAAAGTTTTCCATTTCCTCTGCCCATATTTTTTTATTCTAACCATCAAAAAATAACTGTATCTATTATGTAGGAAGAATTCAGTTTACTCAAACAGTAGCTCACTGAAAAGTTGCTTATTGGAATGAAGAGGCAGTTATGAATCTAGTGGGAAACAGCAATAATAATTCTGAGGTCATAAGGGTGGACATATCTGACAATCAGCAAATTCATGAACAATTGCTTTGTACAAACAATACATCTGATGATGTAAGCATTGCAGAATTTCATGGGGAATACGGCAGTCCATCTCTCACTTTTCATGCCAATGAAAGGGAGGATGACAGAAATTTTTCTCATGGTGGTGAAGATTCATGCCATCTGGTGAAGCCAATGAATGTATTTGATGAGACAAAGATCAGTCATCCAGCTTGATCAGTAAATACCCTGATCTCAGAAGTATCTTAAATGATTCTGGTGAACCAACTCATAGTGCCAAATTTTATCTCCGAGATTTGGGAAAGCTAGGTAGCAGTTTGAGTGGCATTGTCTGTAAGCTCTTGTTGATTCAAAGAGATCAAGTGGTTTTGATGATCTTCAGAAAGAAGAGATGTTCTTCTATCTTTATAATGCCGCTGTTGTCCACAACAACACCTCAAAGGATAATTATCAAAACGTGACTACAGTAACCAATTACTTGGTCAGGCAACATCAGAACAAGATTGAAGAGGAAAGAGATTACTATTCAAGCCTATAACTCATCAATCAACAGAGTCATCAATAATTTAGAGTACTCCCAATCTCAACAAAAATTTATCATCCAACATATGCATGAAAAGATGAGCAAAGATTTGAATAATTCACTCACTTTTCAATAAAAAAAGTCCACTTACCAATTACAGGCAATCAAATAGGTCATGTTATTCCCAAGGACCACACTCAATTGTAAAAAATCTGTAACACCCTTCAGTATCAGTTGCCCACAAATCTGCCGAATAATCTGTCAAACAAGTAATCAATCATTTTCTTGAATCTGGATTATCTCCTAAATCCTTTAGGGTTGGATATCAAGATAATTGGAAAGACAAAGTGACAAGCAACACTGATTATTCTTTCACTGGAAACCTTCATGAGCATGTGATGAATATTGTCAGCACCTCAGGTAATTAATATGAAATGTGACACCCAATACTAAAGCCATTCTTGTTAGACTGTGATCTGATGGTTTTGAAGTGCACAAATTCAAGGCAAAGAATAATTTCAAAAATCTACAGGTATTCATCTTAACTGTATTAACAGAACCAGACAAGAATAGCACAAGTCACACCACTCCACTGGCATTATGTCATAAGAAAAAGAACTACCATGAATTATTAATCAAAGTATTGGTTGATATAAATTCACCTCAAACTCCTAGATGGAGATACTGTGGACAGAGAATCAACCAATAAAAACAATGATGTTCTTTGGCAAAAGATGATCCAACATATCTACCATCTTGAATTAAAGCTTTACCCACAGATGAAGATAATCCTGCAAATTTGATGAAGCAACCACTCCCTCATGCTTACAATGTAAAATTTAGCAGATTGATGAAATTCTCACACCCACTCATCACAGGAATTGTGACGTAGTTTTCAATCGATGTCTTGGCTAGTGTTTATGAGGAATGAAACTGTGTATATCCCCTGTCACCCAATGACATTGATGATGGCTGCACTTCTTATCCCCAAGTCCAGTTATCCTTTGAAATGATTAGTAATTCCATAGCATGTCTTTATCAATTTGTTTCCAATGATAAAACAAACGTCGCTGTGTCAGAGAAGCATTTGGTGACAAAATATGCCCAAAAATATTATAAACTAATTAGTAGAAAACATTATTTCTGGAAAAGATCCCACCAAGTCAGAATTTTTCCCTCGACTCAAAGGCATCCCAACAAACTTGGCATCGTAATGAATGCTTCCTTAGTATTGAGAAGAATCTAGCATCAAAAACAATACTCATTATCAAATGAAACAACGTGTATCAAAATGAATATTGGCACAGTCTGGTGCAATCAATAAGTCAAAAACAATCACTCCTAAAATCAGTTTCAATTGATTTTTGTTTTCCCATATCCTTCACTAATCTCAACCAAAACAATTAGAAACCTCAAGCTGGAATTAGATAATTATCTTGAATTCACTTGCAATTCCTTGTATCACTTCATTTCTTGATCCCAAGTAAGGCAATCAAGGTTTTAAAGGGCTATGTGTCATCTAGTTTTGCTTGATTTCTAAGCTTTTCAGCAACATTGCAGTTCCACAATGCGGGATCAAATCCTGTGTCAAAATTTTCCTCTCCTCATGCTATAGGTGTCATTTCTTACAGAGCAGATTCAACTTACGACCAACTATCTTCTGGAAATAAAAGGAAGAGAGACCTATCATATGGTAAAAATAAATCAAAACCATTGAAACCACTCTACAGCACACTCTCAATCTATTTCAGTTTACTCAGCTTTGGTCTGATGATGAGGGATAATGAAAGTGTGAGAAATTTTTGGGAAGGAAAGAACAAGAGCTGCCTTCAAAACATCAAATGTGAAACCATTGTAATGAGTCATAAGGATCCTCTCCTCTCAACAATTCTTTGTAAACTACTTCAAACTCAAGTCTTGTCATTATACAAGCAGGACAACTCATTTTCTGAAACAAAAGAATATACTTGAACAGGCAACATAAAAATTTACAAAAGAAGGTCTTCATTTACTGACATTTTGAAGGATTTCAACAGTCACATTGGAATTTCTGCATATCCCATAAATATGATGATATGGAAGGATTTTGGTCTTGTAATATATGGCATTCCAATACCAGTCAACTGGACTGTCCAATCCAGTTTTCAAGTATGATCTTTCTTCTACTTCAACACAAAGAGAGTGAACAAAGTACAATACTTTGTTGCAATTGGGGAGTAAGATGTGACACTGGTCAGTTAGAAGTTCCATCACCACAAAAAGATATACAACTTATGAATCAAACACTAAACTAGATGAATTATTTTTCTTTGTCTGAACATTGTGGCAACTGACTTGCAACATGCTATGTAACTTGATTGGTCTCTTGTCACCACATTTCTTGACTTAAAGTTGTGAGGATTACCATCAAAATCACACAAACACACAGGTCTGCCTTGACGTGATTCCAATCCAATTGACATCACAATTTTCAACAGCCTCAATGCAATACGAAAACCAGATGTAATCTTTTTGAATTCATCAAAACACCGATCCAAGTTTGGATGAGATTATTCCATTGGTTGCCTCTGAAGGTGAGAACAACCACAAGTGATACTGCACACAATGATTGTAGATGACTTGCACTGTGCAATATGATCAGCATGCTCAACCTGAACCTCTGGACGCCAAAAATTTATTGAATGGGTTGACAGAATTCTTGTACAAAGGCTACCTATGCGGGGTATGTCAAGGAATAAGGAATGTTCATAATACAGCATTCATGTTTCCTCAATATCTGTTTGATATCTGTCATCTAGCTTGAGGATAGAATCACTTCATTTATTCCTCTGCTAATGGATTCATACAAATGCTCAAGTAGCATATTGATTGTATTTTAAGAAGATGATTTTGTCTCTCTGGGTCAACAGATTTAGGAAAGACATGCTCACAATGGTTGGTTGTATTGGGAACATGGTGTTGGTCTTCCTCTGCCCCTTATCCACTCTTCTTCTCGGTAACCTGAATTGTTTTCACAGCATCTTGAATTCAAAGCAGACTACTCCTGTTTGATTTGGGACAATTTTCAACTCTATTCTGACAAGATAATCCCATCAAAAAGCTCTTTTCATCTTCATGATTTGGTGATTCATCTCATCTGATGCAAGCATTTGAAGATGTTCTTCAATCAGCACAAGGAGTTTCAGGAGGTTCTCAAAATCCTTCTAGACAGTCTGATCATCTTGAAAACATGCATTGCTCATGTTATTCATAAAATTGTGAAGTGTAAGAGAATCATGGCTGAATATATCAGAAATGATATTCTGGGTCGCCTTCAGCCCAATCTTTGATGCATGTGATTTACTTTCATCTATGACCTCTTTGAAAAATGCTTGATAAGGATGAGGATGTACAAAATTCAGCTCATCCACTTTCTTAAATGACTGTGATAGTTCTCTCAAATATTTCACAAGGATATTTTTTGAATCACCAGACAGAGTTTGCTACACTCTATGCTTGAGATGATCCATAATTGGCTTTGGCAATGTGCCCACCAATTTATCATCTAAAATACATTGAGTAATTTCTTATTCTAGTTTCTTGAAGGAAACAGATTGATTCTTTTTGTGTCAGATTTTACCATATCACAATTATAATCATCATAGACCTCAGATTCAATGACATACAGTCTTGCAGCATTTGTTCAACTTTTGAGAACATTTCTGAGCATAGAATGGGACACTCATAAGACAGGGGCAAGAAACTGATGGATTTTTTTCATAATTACGTGCATCTTCACTCCCTTCCGGAGCTGTATCAAGTAGCAATGAAGGAGTCCCAGTTGATGGAAGAATTCTATATTGAATTGCAATAGGCCAAGAATCTGCTTACACTTGTAAGCTCTAGGAGCTTCCACCTGGA
>JALLPC010000491.1:0-12927 GCA_036940045.1 Stephanocyclus meneghinianus | reverse complement strand
ATAATGTCATCTGGTGTTACTGTTACCCATTCAGCTCCACGCTTTGATTGTAGCAATCCAAATTCAAATGTTTTGCTAACCCATGGTTGTTGTACCAATCTTTGAGCAAAAAATGTTTTGTTACATGATCCTTGCTGCATATATTTTGTAGATCAATGTCTCCCAAACCATGATTATGCAAATGCCCTGAACTGTTGCATTTTTAGTTCATATGTTAATATAGACCTTTCATCCACAGGTGCTCCAAGAGTTCCTCAATAGTTTACAAAGCAGGTTAAGAATAATTGTTAGATGATTCTCATTGTTAGAGAAAAAAGTGGAATGTCATGCCTGGAAAATGAAAACGTCATAATAGAAACTAATCACCGGTGCATTTTCCTACTGCCAATGGTCCTCAGCTACTTAGAATGTCTTCAATTGTTTTACATGCTGGAGATATCTTCCTTGATTTCCATTAATTCCCAAGTCAGTTTAGTGAATAGCAGAGATTTGAATGTGTGGTCATTAATTGATCCACCAGTGTTAAAGAAGCAAATGTCTTTAACTGCCTCTTACTTATCAAGCACATCTGAATTGCAAAAGCATGCACATACATTTGGCCCCATCACTCTCACACAGATCAATGTCCTTCTTTCCATAAGTCACTTGAGCTCCTGCAGTTGGTGATCTCTCCAACACAACTTTTGTGAATAATCCTAGTTTCAGATTCTTGCCTTTATCTTTTTTTGACTCCACTTTCTGAATATAATCCTTGGCATCTTTGAAGTGACAAATGGATGATTTGACCCTACAGTACTTGCAACGGTGCACATTCAGTATCCTTTAAGTCCCACTGTGTGAAGAATCTTCATTTTGCAGTTTCCCCTGTCAAGCTTGATTGAGGCATTATGGTTCAAGGAGATAAGTGTTGGAAAGTGGTTAACCAAACTCATTATGTGAGAGAGTTCAGTTTCACCCTTGACACATAAACACATCCCAAGAATGCATCCTAAATGAGAATCTGCAATGGCATCAACAACTGGACCTATTTCCCAGCCTTGTGTTAGCTCAATGTCTTGCATTCAACATCACTAGAACAAGAGCCTATGAGCTCCTCATCCAATACCAGTTCTCCACTTCTGTTGTTCGTAATAAGTTTGATTGCAGGTGCAAACATTTTCTCTTCCAACTCTTCTAGATTTTGCAATCAATTTTTATCTTGCATCCACATATCCTCAAGTGCATCATCATCACTTCAACCTTCAAGATCACAGCCATGAATGCAAGGAATGATGTCAACAAATCTTGATTGTGATGTCAACAAAATATTTTCTGACTTTTCAAGAGGAAGGAAAAACCGATTGTATGCAACTGGAGTACAGAAGTGAAACTGACTTTGAATTAGGAAAGTAGCTATAACTTCATACAGTTCTGCAACAATTCTAACAGGTTGCTTCCCATCCTTGACAAGTTGTTCAGAAAGATGCTCTCTTAGTTTCTCCGCTACTTCACATTGCAAAAGAGACTTGAAAGTATTAGGATCATCGTGATCCAATCCAAACCTATTTAAATGCGAGCTCGTATTATTTTCAATCTCTTTGTAAGTGCGGCAAAATCAATTTCTTGCATACTTGTTGAGACTTCTTCTGTCAGTACATCAAGGGGTATTTCTGTGCAAAACAATTTTCCATCCACCATCTTCAATGCAGCTTCTTATGGCTGAGAGAAGACTCTTAATGAGTATTGATGTTTGATTTTATGGGAGAAGACAATGAAAGGATGTTGGCTGTGTTGTCTATGTCCATCAGTGAGAGGAGAAATGGATGAAACAGTGACATAAGTTATCGTCATGTATGACATGAGTGCGGCAGAGAAAATGAAATATCTCCTGATTCGATTGGACTCACAGCAGAATTCAACACTAGATGCATGCTAAAGAGAGAAAGAGAATGACAAAGGTTTCATGGTAAAAGTCCATCAGGGAGCCAAGAAATGGATGAAATAGTGACATAAAAAATTAAACTCATGGACGACATGAGTGCGGTGGGAAAAATGGAATATCTCCTGATCCGATTGGACTCATGGCAGGATTCAAATGCCACTAGATGCATTCTAAAGAGAGGAAGAGAATGACAAAGGTTTTGTGATAAATGTCCTGAAGCTGAGAAATGAATGAAACAGTGACATGTAATACCCTCATGTGCGACATGAGTGCAGTGGGAAGATGGAATATCTCCTTATTCAAGTGGACTCATGGCAGAATTCAAAGGTCACTAGAGATCCACGCTGACAAGAGAAACAGAATGACGAAGGTTTCGTGTTAATGTCTGTCAGGGTGTCGATGAAAAGTTATCCTCATGGGTGACATGAGTGCGGTAGGGAAAATGGGAATATCTCCTAATCCAATTGGACTCATGGCAGAATTCAAATGTCACTAGATGCTCTGTAAAGAGAGGAAGAGAATGACGAAGGTTTCGTGTTAAAGTCCATCAGGGATTCGAGAAATGGATGAAACAGTGACATGAAAAGTTGAAGTACCATACTATTGTGGATGACATGGGGGTTTTATCCCAGGGATGGTGATGTGGCATGGCACATGGCTGCCTGGTGTCAACTTTTTGGTGTGGTTTTCTGGTACATCGAAGTTATATTACTTATGCCTAGCATTCTCGTGTTAAAGTCCAAAATTGAGACCTAAGTATTTCTAGCCTACAAGCCGAAACTACCTTTTGAAGGCAAATGATTTTTTTTCATTTCTAGGCCAGTCACGTACGAATCGTAATAATTATGTGGTGCAATAACTGCACGAAGTTAAGATGGGGGAAGCTAGTGATGGTGCAATATTTGCACTATACACAACATCATATTGGGTCGTTGTAATTTTATCCGTTCACAAGAACTGCACACAGACGTCAAGGACGACAAGTCTCATAACATCCAGCTGCAGTGTATCTATGAGTAGATATGATGTCAGATGCGTTTTACCCTGTTTTACCGTTCATATTGGTTCACATCGACTAATCTGGCCATTCATGAATTGGGCGACTTGGAGGCGACTTGGGCGATAATTTTATTGTACCCTAGTAAGTCATCAAATAGACAACATCCATTCGGGGTTCTTCAATAATTATGAGGTCGTGCTCTGTCCAAACCACAGTTTCCGTTGATCGAAAAATTGCACATCGACTATTTAGGCTCATGCAGGTGTGCCCACAAGCACCCCCATGCCTCAATCTGTTCATCGATGGCGAAGAATGCCAATGCAGTTGGGCCAGACTCGGAGGCATCATGATCACCGCCATATTTGTTTGCGTTCTCTCTCGGAATTGGAGAAGCTCGATGGAAACGCGTTCTCATTCTGCTTCCGCAGCCAAGTGGAGTTTACCGAATCCCAATGTCACCTCTATCGACATAGTTTACTTCTTCGGCCGTTTGCTGCTGTGTCCACTGACAGATTTCGGCACAATCTACCTGTCTATGGTGGTAAATCATTTTGCATGTTGTACGGAACCTAAAACTCAGCAATTGAAGAAATTATTTGTGCGAAACCATGAAATTGATATCCAAACGCTTTGTAGTTATCGCCGCCTCGTGCGGTCTTTTTGCCACAGCACAAGACAACAACAATGGTGATGTCCAAGGAACGTCATCTACTATGACACTGACTTTGTTTCAAAAAGTATTGCGCACGTTCTTAGACGACGAAATGGCAATTGTGGTGGATGCGTTATCTTCTGCTGGTCCAGAGTTTTTTCTTTCATCTGATGATGGTTTGATAACTGCTGATGACGACAAGCAAAGAGTTAGTCATTCCAATGCTTACGAGTCAGAATCGACGTTAGAATCCATGCTAATGAATCGTGTATCAATCGTAGAAACGGACAACAAGGGAAGTCGTAGAAGGATATTGAAAAACCATAGTCGCAGACATAGACACGATAAACGCGGGAAGGGTGGTCCGCATCATCGAGGAAGGTTCGCAGACATCGAGCCGTCGTCTATCCCGATTGAAGTAAACAAAACATGGGACGGTATCATTTCTCATGCCTGGGATATGGCCAAACTGAATTCGGCTACCATATATGAGATAGCACCTGGTTCCACTGCTCACGATAAAAAGAAGACCAAAGGTGGTGGAAGAGAAAAGGAGACAAGAAGTCGGGCGTCAAGTAATGACTTTGATGATATTCATGATAATATCGGCGAAACTGTTGAACCTGACGAAGAACTGCTTACTGCTTGGTCGAATCAGACTGACACTCTTTTTTTAGCGTGCCATACTTCCAAAGAAGATATCGATGGTAACGGCCATTTGAAGCAAATACTAACTGCAGCAGGAAAAGATATCAAATTGATGAATGCACAACAAGATTACATGGAAGTCGTACACTCAAGTCCATTGTTGACCTGTGTCATTTTAAGCATGCAGCCAACTCACGCGCTTAGTATTGTCACGAGCGGACTCACAGCAAGTGACCAGTCAAACATTACCATTGTCCCCTGGATAGATGTCATGAAGATTAGTCCAGATATTTTTGATCAGATAGTAAACATTGACGAGAGCATCATTGATAACGATGGGAACAGTGGGCATGAAGTCCGAGAGCGTAGACTACGAAACTCCCGCCGGACAGAAGGAAATATCACTAGTTTCATGGGTCTCGAATCGAATGCCACCGGGGATGATTCGCTGTTTTGGGATACAGACAATGCATACAATTATGATTCTAATGCAATGGAAAGCAAGTATATAGTTTTCTCTCTCGCTCCGCCATCCGCGCTAGAAGACGCGAATGTCGTCATTCAAAATTTGATAGACATGGCGGAAGTTGGTCAAAGGAGAAGGATGACAACTGTTAGCCATGAATCGAATAAGCTTTATGCAATAAAACATGAGAAAATTTCAATCAGCGAGGCTTTTTCCATTACACGCGTGGCAGCCAATAATGGTAACGACTTTACATCATCATCAGCTCGTCACTGGTCTCGCATTCTCGTGAGCGGTCTCGAGGCAGACAACGAGTGCAAAACTATGGTCGAACATATCAACCTTCAAACGTCGCTTGTCAAGTCGTCGTATGAGTTTTTGCTAGTCCCAGAGGGGACTTCTATGAATGTAACGACTTACACAGCTTGTGTGGCCTCTGTTATTGCAGGACTCGCTGTCAATCCAAGAGTGATCAATGTTGGAATCGTCCCGAAGCACGTTGAGCTGCACAATGTCAAAGCACAATGGGTGTTGCAAGGTAAGATTGTCGAGCTAGTGAAAAAGATATACATCGTCCCTTTCTCTGAAAACGATCTTCCTCTTGATATGCTTCAGGTTCCGTAACAACGACCGATTCTACGACATGGCGCAGGCCATTCTTCGATGCAGGACTCGATGGAAACGGTCAGATAGTGAGTGTGAGTGATACAGGCTTGGACGTCAACAACTGTTACTTCAAGGATGCAAATGGAAACGGAAATATCTTCAGCAAGTGGGATACATCCAGGAGAAAAGTTGTAAGATATGATGTATCTCCGAGAGGAGGGGATTCTCAGGATGCATATCAAGGCCATGGAACTCATGTCGTCGGAACACTATCAGGTAGACATATACGAGATACAAGGCTGGGCAACGGCGATGATCTCAAAGAAGGGATGGCGCCAGGAGCTAAGGTTCATTTTTTTGACATCGGTGTGAGTGTTTGTTGTGCTCTATGTGAATCTGTGGAGAATTCCCTTGCCCTGTGTTTGCTTAAGTTGATTTCTTGTTGTCAAAGATTGGAAGTTCAGTAGATGATCCTCGTGAGACTTGGTTAGAGTCGTTCTATCAAGAGGGGGCAGGCAAAGGGGCGAAAGTGGCATCAGGGTCGTGGGGCTTTGGCTACAGGACATCCTATGATTGGGTGTGTCGTCTTTACGATCAGCTTCTCATAGATCATCCCGATGTTCTGCACGTATCTAGTGCAGGAAATACGGGCAACAAATTCGATAGTCCCTTCAATACAATCGGGGCACCCGCCTCGTGCAAAAATGTTTTCGCAGTTGGTGCTACGAACAACGTCGGCTTTGGAAGTGGGCCGTCTTATGTTGTCGATTTTTCGTCTCGCGGGCCCACGGGAGATGGCCGGACAAAGCCAGGTAAGTATTTGTTTCTAATGTTCTGTTAGGCGACTGCGCAATCTAATTCTTACTCATTTTCAATTGCTGCTCCCCGCCGCGTTCCTAATAGATATTATGGCAACTGGGTATGCCTTGAACTCTGCCGGATCCGGTTTTGTGGATTGTGCGACAGAAGAGCCAGTATATCTCAAAGCAGGGACTTCGATGGCGACGCCAGTTGTTGCCGGAGCAAGTACCTTAGTGAGACAATATTTTTCACAAGGATATTACCCTTGCGGAATCAAGGGTTGCGCTGATCCCATTGATCCCAGTGGTGCCCTGGTAAAGGCAATTCTGGCAAACGGTGCGCAGGTTAGTAATAGTGTCAGGATGCTTCCGTTCCGAATAATGAAGCAGTAATCTAACGCGTGATGCCGATCAACACAGCCTCTAAGTGGTGTTCAAGTTGGCGGTACAACAAATATATTGAGCAATCAGAGTACCTACCCTTATGACAATACACAAAACATGGGTATTTCAAATCTCTTGAAGTCTCTTCCACTGGCAAATGAGAATGATTTCAATATTTTTGTTCAAAATGATATCGGGATTAAGAGTGGACAAAAGCTCATCTTCGACTTTGTTCTTGATCGAAGTGGTTGTTCGTCAGATTTCAGTGCCACTCTTTCTTGGTATGATCCACCCGCTAGTAATGGTTGCACGAAATGTCTTGTGAATGATATTGATTTATTAGTGGAAAATGTTCAATCGCAAAGAAAGCATTACCCAAATGGCTTATCGCAACCTGACCGTATCAACAACATGGAACGCATTCGAGTGAAGAGCAATGCGCTTGGGAGAAAGTATCGGGTTACTGTCTCGGCAAATATGCTTGGACCTGGGTATAGCGAGCAAAACGTTTCGCTTGTTGTGACAGGATGCTTCGGAACGGATGTTTTGTCAAAAGAGCAGCAAGCACCAGAAACAACAACGATAACACAGTTTCGTGAGCTAGCAACCACCTACAGCTCAAATCGTAAACAAGCTGGAAATATGTTCGCAATTCAAGCCAAGACAGATGGAATTCATATTACGTCCTTTGCGATTCATACTATTTTATCAGGCGAGACGGTCAAATTTCATGTCTACACTCTCAACACATACGGTGGCATCACTGGAGAAGAGGCATTCCTCTCAGATTCCTCTGCCTGGTCGAGGATTTCACCGTCAAATGGCATTGAAGTAGTTGCCAAGGGCTTCGGTTCGCCCACGGTTATCCCCACTGGCAGCTTTTCGCCTGTGGCAATTGCAAAGGGGAAAGTTCAATCTTTCTACATTACATTTATTGATGAGACGGAAATGTTGTACAAAGCTGTTGATAATGATTTTCCAACAGGCTCGGTTTATGCCAGCGATGATGCTATATCAATATTTTCTGGAGTTGGGAAGGTAAGTTCAAGCGGGCGAAGAGAAAAGATTTTCGTTTCTTAACAGTGTGATTAATCAGCAAACTTGCTTATTCAGGGGATCGATTTTGGAGCAACTTGGCGCTCTAGGCAAATGAATGGCGCAGTATTTTATACTGTCACGAGTGCTGAAAATGTGTCCACTCGCCCGCAATCCTTGAAACCAACTGGCAGGCCAACTAGAGTGAGTTCTGAACCTGATTGCTCGACAAGAATCAACAATGCATGGGTTTCTCATGTTCTTATGTATCTGTTATAATTGCCCAACATTACAGAGGCAGAAGGGGAGATTACGCCGGGTAAAAGACTAGTTATGATTTGAAGACCCTCGTGGTATTATAGTCGAGAAAACGTCGTCAGGAATTCTTTCTCGAATTTAATCTGGTTCTAGAAGGATGATACACACAACATCGATTCCATTCTTTTGATACAAGGCGCATTTTTTGTACAGAAGCACACCACATAGAAATAATCGGCGTCATGCTTGTTGTGAGTGAACAACGTCTGCACAACCTCACTTCATGGCATAGGTCCTCTTAAGATAGACAAACGAAAAGCACCCATAATTGTAACACAAATCCAGTAAACTAGCATTGCGTTACCATGTAACATGAGAAATTCAGGCTTGATCATTTGAATGAAGCGTAAACTTTTACTAACAACCCTTATCAAAAGAAGAGTAGATAATACCACGTCGTCAGCAGTTGTATGAAGCGAGATGAGCTTGCAGGCATGCGCCTGTTCAAAAGTTTTGCAAGGCTTCCATGTCTCGCGCTATTCGCTGACGTGCTCTATCATTCTCGGCTAAAAATCCCTTCACCTCTGCCATCAACTCAGAGACGCGGGTGCGAACTCGCTCTTCTTGAGGATTCAGATTTGATTTTGAAATCATGGTAGATGATGACGTTGTAGACCAGGATTTTATTGCTGGTGGTGATGCTGGACTGACTGGTATCTCAACCTTCAAATCGTATTCACGTTCATTGCTCCTAAACTGAGATGAGGTAAAATGTCGAGCTTTGTCGTTGGCATCAGCGTATACCCTTGGTGATCCCCAATATGACGAGTTCGACGAAGGTAATGTCCCTTTCAGATCTCCTACCATATACCTCTTCGAACGAGCCGACAATGGAGACGACCATGAATCTGATGACTTAGGACTCAACATTCTTAATTGTTTCATCTCTGAGCAAGGTTTGTAGGGGTAAATTATTTGCGACCCACGTCAGCAAGCAACAATACATGACGTGTCTCAAATTTAAGTCTTAAGTACTCACCTTGTTCTAGTTCTAAATTTCTCAACAACAAATCTTCTGTTGAAGCATTTCTTGGTGAAGGCTTTGCTGAAACATCAAAGTTAAATCGATTCGTGCTTTGTCCTGAGGCAGCGGGAGTATTCCCCTTGACCTTCTCAAACTTTTTGCTGTTCAACTTCCACAAGCCAACACATTCTGCGATGTGTTGCTCATCCCTCCCGACATCTTCAAATGAGTTTTCCGAATTCAGTTTAACGTTCTGCTTTATTAAGTCAATGCGCTTCCGGATATTGAATTCAGACAAGGGTGACTTCGTTGATTTCGGTGAGGAATAGTCAACGTTTGATGGAAACTTTTCCTGATTTGGCGATATGGGTTGATTTTCTTCTTCACTTGGTGAATTCATCTTGATGTCCCCATAGCATTCGTCTTCGGGAACGTCAGCATCTGGGTGGTACCCAGATTTCGAAGGACTTTCGGTCTGAATCATGGCGATCTCCTCGTCGTGACGCTTTTTGATCTGCTCAATGCGATTCATTACCGGTGAAGTTGATACTGCGGGCTCTGGTTCAAAGCGCTGGAATTCATCGTTGCTGGGTGATAATATCTGGTCGGGGGTATTTTGGTCCGGTGCCACCATTTCATCATCAACGGGAAGTGATATCTTGTCTTCCACGGCAATGGCTTTATGTTGAGGGCTTTTTTGTTCCTGTACTGAAAGACTTCCCGACATAGAGTATGCCAGAGCATCCCAATTGACAGAAGAGTCGAAGGAATTGACACCTGATCCGCAACTGTCAAGCATTGCCACATCGTGATTCATCTCTTGGAGCAATGCGTTGGAATCCTGAAGCAATGAGTCCAGATTTGGGACGCTAGTGACAGGTGATTCTTTCGCGAATTTCCCAATAGTTCGTTCATTATCACTATGCAACAGTTCGTCAAAGGAACCACTATCCTCACTTTTTCCTTTGTTTGACTTCAGATCGGGTTGAAAGCTGCGAGAACTTCGCTGTTCGAGCAAACGTGCTCTGTACGAAGCTACAGAAGAAGCCTCGTGATGGCTTCGAGCTGAGGACTCGCCACTCTTGCTCCTGGCGATTTGAGGGGGTTTTGCCTGAGCCAGCGAGGATTTGCCACCTGAATTCCCGTGATTTTCGATGCGTTTCTCCACTTTAACCTCGTCTTCGTTGCTTATCGACTCCATGACCTGATGAACTCGTGTAACAGCCTTCCTGGCCCGATGGATGACACTCTCCTCCGAGCCGGCAATCGAACCCGGAGAAGGTGGAGCACTACGATTCAACTTCCTGCCCATGGTGGTGCCCTGTAAAAACGAAGCGGTCGAATGATTGGACATATGACTCGCCTTGGAAGCTGAATCGTCTTCATTATTTCCACGGGATGTTGCCGGAGTCGAAGTGTGTGTCTTCTCTTGAGCTTGTACCTTTCGTTGACGATTTTGCTTAAGAGCATTTTTTTGCAGTTGATACTTTCTCAATTTCTCATAAACGCTGCTGCTTTCCTCCCCCCCCTCGCGGTTAAGTGACAACTCAAAGGAAGAAATGAGGTTGTCAAAGTGACGATTGACCGCGTCGTTGCTCTCTTCTTGCTCAGTTCCTTGATCTCGCTCTGGTTCTTCGTCTCGTGCATCCAACGCGGCCTCATGAGACGTAGACGCTTGTCTCTCGGTGGCATGCATCTCTTTTCGGCGATAATGAGACAATTCATGTGTATCGGCGTATGGATCGGCATTACGTCGAGACGCACCATTCTCCTCCTCTTCGTAAACCGGGTCATCGTCCAAAATGTACTTATCGTCGCTGGCCAAGCTCCGCGGACTCGTCAAGTTATTCATAGCAGTCCTCGCCACCCGAATGGCTTGTTCGTTCCCCTCTCGCTCCTCGAACCCCAACTCCGTATCCAACAGGAGTGTCATCTTACGCTGTCGTCCCATCTCAGCCCTCTCCAAACTATTCGACGCTTCCTGAAAGGCATGCTTCATAATTTTTGCATAGTATTCATCGGCCTCCTTGCTCCCCATGCTACCAGAGCATGCAATCTTCGTCCACTGATACCCCTCCTCTTCGGAACGAGAATCTCGGTCGCCATTGGAAGAAGAAGGAAAGGAAACCACCTCCTCGTACCCCTGAGATCCATCCCCCTCATCCTCCATACTACGCATCAACAAAACATCATCCAAATCGTTTTCCGAGTCGCGGTAATACGCATTTTCGATGGCACGATGAACATTATCGTGCTCGTAGCTGCCATTGCTGTGAGCACTACGTGACGCGGTAAACGCGTCCTCGAGCGAAGTTGAATACCGCTCCTCGTGAGAGGGGAGGGACCACAATCCTCCCGGTACGACTACCTCCTTCGCCGTCGTGCCTTCATTACTGTACGTTTTTCTGTGTACGTCGTTGCCTCCCCTCTCGTTCTCGCCGGCCCCGTGTTCCGAACGCGACGAAGAGTCCGAACCCGTCGGAACAATCCCACGAGGCGTCGACGATGACCTTCGCAACATTCTGGCGGGAGTGGTATGCGCACCGCTCGTCCGTAGACGGCTTCGATTCATCATTTTTTCGCGCAGTCGATTGGTGTGTTCGAGCAATCCTCCCGAGAATTCGTCGAGGACGTCGTCGCCGTTCGGCGCGTCTCTCTCGTTCGTCCGGTGCGTCGGAACGGTGCCGCGACGAAGGTCGACTCTCTCGTCCAATGTCGCCGCCGCCGCCTCGTCGTGGTCGTCCTCTTCCCCGTCTTCCTCCGAGGCCGCGTGAACGTTCTCCTCGTGTTCCGCCGCCTCCGTCCCGTTGTCCCTGGCCCTGCTGTTGGGACTGCGCGGATCCACCGCCAACGGAACGCAATAATTCAACAATCGTTCCATTTTATCAAAGGTAAAAAATTTGGCCTTTCCGTTGGCGCCTCCGTTCGATCGAGCGGGAGAGGGATCGACGATTCCCAACGATTCAAAATGAGGCTCGACGAATTCCGACAAGTCGTCGAAAAAAGTGTCGCCGCATCCCCCGCGTCGCTTCTCGTTGTAGCTGGACTGAGACGATTGTTGAAGCCAGACTTCTTTGAGACCGTGAAGGCCGTCTTTGACGTCGTGGCCCAGTTCGCGAATGTCGTTCCAGAGCGGGTGGGAGGCGCAGGCTTCGGCGGCGGAGTGGGGGGAGAAGAACGCCGAGGAGGAGGCGACGGCGGCGGCGTGGGAGGTGGTGTGAGGGCGCGGCGGGCGGGATTTGGAGAGGAGGGAAGGGCGTTTGAAGGTTTCGGTGGCTGTGGCGACGGTGGCGTCGTGTCGGGGGGTGAGGCAGGCGGAGAAGGGGGAGAGGACGAAGGAGGAAGTGTCTACCATGATTATAGAATTGTTCTTCAACGTTGTGGTGTATTTATTGGGCCTCCTTCGTAACTTCCTTTCCTCGCCCTGCTTGCTCAACTGTTGATTGAAACCTCTAATGCTAGTGTGCAGCAGCACGGCCTTTGGAATAGATCATGCATAACAATGTACGACCATGAGCTTGTCGCTTTGGTATTGTACACATGCATTTAACCAGCGAGTACGGAGGACGTCATGGTCGGCGTGTGTCGGCGTGTATGCGTGATGCGTTGGGAAAACTTTTGTGACTGCTCGGTTGCCTGGAGCTGGATCAGGCTGGAATGGTGGAAGCAATTATTCAAGTGTTGGCGGCACAGGCCTCTCGTCTATTTCTTTAACATACTAACTCCTCCATACAATTCAAATTTTTATAGTATTCGTACACAAATACACTCGTTTCGCCATTTTAATTTTTTTAGCATCAAGGAGAAATTCTCATCCCAAGATGCGCCCAAAGACATTGCAAGTCTGCCAAGTCGCACAATTACGATACGCAAAACATTATGTATAGTACGAAATAATGGACTAAAACCACTGGGAGATGCGGGAGAGTCAAGGTTCCCCTCAAATTTCTCTTTACCCCGGTCAAGATGTTTACAATACACACCCGCCGTCAACATAATTTTACCATAATATAAGACTGGGCCTTTCGAAATGCATTGTACAGAAAAGTTACCTCATTAGGGTTATAAACGGACAGATGGTGATTTTTATTTCCTGCATAAATGAGATAATTGCTATCGATTATTTTTTCACA
>JALLPC010000490.1:0-12942 GCA_036940045.1 Stephanocyclus meneghinianus | reverse complement strand
CATGTTGGCCAAAATTGGCCACTTTCTTTTATATTTCTGACAGATGGTGTGCAGGGCATGTGTTCCTTTTAACTTGTCCAGTCTTGTTTGATTTTCCTTCACATAAAAATTATTACAATACCAGGCTACAGGGTGTAATACTCATTTTGGGAAGCCAGCTAGTACTCTGATTATTTTTTACTTGAACATGTGGTGTCATGTTGAACTCTCCATAGGCAAATGGCGTTTTCCCAAGTGACTTTCTTTTTAGATTGTCATTTTAATGCAGCCAGCAGGTTACCCCCGTTCGCAAACCGTTCAAACCTCTGTAGGTATGGTAGGGATCGAGAGATCTCGTTATATTGTACCTACCTGTGTTACCACCTTCAACGTGTGCCCGGAGCATTCGGTCTAATGTTGCTTCTCATAATACGACATCATCTTTTCTAGACAGCGGTGTGATATCTCCTAGGTGTTCGTGAAATAAGCAATTCACTCTCCTTCTCCTTGATTCTCTACTTGATGAAGAGGGCTCGCGTTGAAGTGGTTTATCTTATTGTCCAAGTGGCGATTACAATATATAACAGAGGTGATCATGTTGTATCTTCTCTAAAATGACCTTACACGAAAAAATAAGATCTCAATTTGTCAATCGGTACAATACAATAATATGAACCAACCGCAGCCCATCGCCTCCCGCCACTGACACCGCTCGTTGACAACAGGACAAAGTTGTCCAAAAGTAATATTGCGTTGATTGCGGACACTATATTTTACCAAGACTACAAGCACCATCATGGACGATTCGGCATCATTCCAACAGCCGCCTCGTCGAAACTCAATGACCCAAGATGAAGAGCGTGAACGCCGCGCCTCCATCCAAGCCATCATGCGAGACACCAACCTGACTCCCCAAGAACGTCGCAAATCCATCCAATCTCTCATGGATGGACGTCGTCGCTCGTCCGTTGTTCGCAGAGATTCGAATCGGTCCTCGCATGGAGGAAGCAACTCCATGGCGGCAGCGGCGGCAGCGGCAGCTCAGGAGCTCGGTTCATTTTCTGATGACGAAGACGATGCGATACCCGAGGATGGAGTGGTCGAAGACGCTCCCGCCAACCGCCGTCTGTCCATCAGATCTTCCCTCAGATCTTCCTTCCGAAGTGGAGGCAAACGAAGTTCGCTCCGTGGATCATTCAGCGCGGGGTTTTCATCGATGGGGATCGACGATCTCTCGGGAGGGGACAAGACGATCGACCCCATTGTCGCATCGCGCAAGATGGAAAAATCTCGTCCACCATGCGGACATTACCAACGAAATTGTTCCATTGTTTCTCCGTGTTGTGGATTGGTGTTCGGATGTCGCATTTGTCATGACGATTCACCGACTTTGCCACCTCCATTTTTGTTGAGTAATTTGAACCATTCCTCGGCAAGTTTTGACGCTGCCGATGCAGCTATGGAAGACGTCAAAATGCCAGCAGCTCCCAACGGGGGCGTGGCTGCCGCCGCCGCCACCTCTCATCGCAGTGCCTCACTTCCCACAAATTTTGATGATGAAGAGACTCATCACAACATTGATAGATTTGCCATCAGAGAAGTGATTTGTCGAGAATGCTACACAAGACAATCTAGCAAAACTAACAACTGCATAAACTGTGGGGTACAGTTTGGAGCATATCACTGCAACATTTGTAATTTGTGGATGTCCGCGGACGAAGATCCATACCACTGCGAAAAATGTGGCTTTTGTCGCGTCGGCGGGAGGGAAAATTTTACTCACTGCGACGATTGCGGAATGTGCATCGATGCCCTGTTGTTTTATGACCATAATTGCAAGTCGGGGAAGTATATGAGCAATTGTCCCGTATGTCAAGAAGATTTGTTCTCGAGTAGAATGGCTAGCCATGAGATGCCTTGCGGGCATGCTATTCATTGGCGTACGTTTCATTATTTACAACATCTCAATAGCATAATACTTGCATGCTTACTCAACTTCTCATGTATCTTTCAATCACAAAGATTGCTTCAAAGAACTTACTTCTTTTGATACTAGGTGTCCGGTGTGCAAAAAGACTGCAGAAACTCACGATCAAATGGAACAAACATGGTCCGCCATGGCAATGGGAATCGCATTACAGCCGGTCCCTCCCGACATGGCACGAGTAGTCGACATAACCTGCAATGATTGCGAAAAAAAGGGAGCCAATCTTAGATGGCACTTCTTGGGCGTGCAGTGTCAATTCTGTACTAGTTTTAATACGACAATTGATGGAACTGTCATGACGGGCCAAGAAGCTGCCGACTTTTTAGGTCCTCTGCCGATTGCTCCGTCTCATGCGCAATTCGCTGCTGCAGGGGTTGATCAGAATGTGTTGGCAGCATTGATGGAGAACCATGGGGATGCTATGGATGTCGCAGATCTGGGGGAAGATGGCATGGATACCGAAGACTTCAATCCTATTGTGGCTGCTGGGGTGCTGGGTTATATGAATGCTCACCATTTTGGTTCATCCATGGCAGAGGACCTGGACCAGGAGGGGATGGACGAAGACGAGACCGAGGATGAAGATGATGACGAGGATCAAAGCTTATGATTCTATTGATATTTTTTTGTTGCACAATATTGGGCAGAATTACTGTTCGACCTTATAATTGATGGCAGAAGGAAGAAAACGACGAAAGCAAACATCTTCAAAAATTATGTTGCAATTGATTTTGTGTGCGTTGCTTATCGCAACGTAGATTATTTTCTTGACGTGTGTTTGCTATATTCAAAATGTGTGTGCTATGATCAAAATCAAGTTAAGGATAACCGTGAAACAACTTCTTGCCCGATGAATGACTGCTCGTAGTATAAAATTGATTGTGCGAAAAGGCTTCGGTAGTTAGGCCTCGTGAAATTTGCGCAATTCTTTTGAAGAAATGCTTGTTAGTATATACTAGAAGACTATATTTTTGACCTTTGGTATTCAGCCAACTAATTTTAACGCCAAATGCATCATATTACGAGAACAATGCAATACCTAATGTGATAAATGCTCACTACAGTCTGAAATTGAATGCAATAAAAGAGTACATCATGACTGCCAACATCGCTCGACGGCGGACAGCCTGTCCTTCCCTAAGGAAGATTAATAATCGTCTGAGGCCTTCTCTCCTCGCGCAAACCCACATCCTGAAGAAACTCTCCCAACTCCAAAAAACATCTCGGTCCAATCCCATAATAAGTCCCCTTGAGCGATTTTCTTCGATCTCCCGTATTCGACCGTCTCTTCCTCTTCTTCTTCGATCTCTCCTCGTCGCTCTCCTCTTCCCCATCCGAATCTTCCTCTCCCGGCGGCGCCATTTCGACCAACCACTTCTCCATCAAAAACAATTCCAATGCCGCCTCGGTTTGTGTGACGGACAATTTATTTGCGTGTGCGCCCTCCAACTCGGTGCGTGAGTTGATAATGTCCATTGTGTTCATGACTCCGCGACAGCCAGGGGAGAAAAGGAAGTCTTCTCCTATATCGACGAGTTTTTGAAGTATGAGGCGGAGAAAGGCCAATTCGTGAGGTCCCGATTGGGTGAGTGGGGATGCGTAGGATTTTGCGTGAACGTCGTTGGATTTGTTGACGACTGCGTGATATTTGATCAAGGAGGGACTTTTTGACCTGCCAGAAGAAGAGTTTGCGGGCGTCCCGTCGGGATCGTACGGCGGAGGTAAAAAGACGGTGCATATTTCTAGATTGAATGCGGCCTTGAGACTCACGTTGATGAGTCCGAGGCAGTGATCGAATCCATTCCCCATGAAGGCGGGATTCACGTCGCTTTCTTGCTCTTCTTCTTCTACTTGGACGTTGGCGAATTTGTCACGAATGGAAGCGTACAAGTCGCGGGCTTCATCGTCGGTGAGGACGTGGGCCACCATGAGACGTTGAAGGAAGAGTTTTTGGGAGTTGGAGAGGGGTCGGATGCCTGCTGTCATCGCGTATCTTCGTGTTTGCCAGACGAAGAAGAGATCTTTGCGAGTTTATAGTTGGGACGGCGGCGGATCAACAGCGGATTCAGTGGTGCATCGTACCCGTCGATGGGAAAATAAAACCATCATTGCGGGAAGGTACCATACGGTATCGTAGGGTAGAGATACTTTTTTGGCGCGCTCCGTTGTCCCGTTCACAGGGTACGTTAACGGGCAGCTAATGGAGATTCGGGCACAACTTAGAGAAACAACACCAACCCACTTGAAGTGCGCCATATTTTAAATATTTTGTTAAAGAGCTATCACAAGTTTTGAGCCATACATTTAGCCCCTTAAACAGTTTGTCAATTTCATTTTGTTCAAGTCGCCATCACCCTTCACTGTCGTCCATGGTAGAACGCCGCCTGCATCACCGTTGCCGTACACCTCGGTAGGCGCCATCGCCACGGAGGCGACGACAGCGCAGCATCGACAACAAACTACAACGAATATCTCCACCCGACGACCTCGTTTCAACGGACTCAATCGGAATCAACACTGACGCCACCTCAAAACAGCTCCTTGCTGCGCCCGTCCCAACCATGGGAATCAACGGCCTACTCCGCAATCTGCACCCTCTCCTAGTCCCGCCGCCCACCCACCACACTCGTCGCAACGGCCACGCAGACTCCCACATCAAAATCCGCCACAACATCAAGCAGTTCGCATCCAAATCGCTCGCCGTGGACGCATCAAGCTGGCTCTTCAAATCGGCCTACACATGCGCCGAACGACTCGTCGAGGCGTCCGAGCGCGGTGTTCGAGATCCCGTAGCCGAGGAGAAGTACACCCGTTACATGATTGGACGATGTCGAGAGTTACTCAGTGCGGCACACATTGCAAATATTTATTTGGTCTTTGATGGCGTTCGCGTTCCGTTGAAGGCGGGCACGAACGCGGATAGGGAGGCGAAGAGGATGGCACATCTTGCCGAGGCGAGGAGGTTGGCCTCGTTGGGGAGGCGGGAGGAGGCGAGAAAACGGTATAATAAGTGTGTCAAGGGGACGGAGGAGATGGCGAGGGTGGTTTGTGCAGAGGTAGAGAAGGTCTGGGGTACAGGAGAAAAGGCTACGGTCAAGTGTGTGTTTAGCCCGTATGAGGCCGATGCGCAGTTGGCAAAGTTGTGTGTCGATGGAATTTGCCATGCCGTGGTGACAGAGGTCAGTTTACGTTGTCACCTTATTTGGTGTTGTCTATGGCTTGCAATTTATCATTTCACAGATGAATCAAATCTGTTCTACCCGTTGTTTTCTCCATTTTGTCAGGATTCAGATGTACTCGTATACTCTGCGACGTGTCGTCGACCTTTTCCCAGTGAGAGCAATGCAGTAAATAATCCATTATAATTTGTCAAATCAAATGGAGAGGACTAAGCTGTTTCTCCCTTTTTGATCAGTCATTTACAAGTTAGATCGCAAAGACGGATCGTGTGATGTTGTAACAATGGACTGGTTATTGAACCCCAAATTTCTCCCACCGTCCAGTAGAACCGTCAATAGCCGCTGTCATCAGAAAGACGAGTTCGAAGCCGATGATGGCAGCGTTCAAAATGAATCCAGAAATTTAAACAGGTCGATAAGTGAGAGAGATTCTAAAAGCAAAAGTGCATCCGAAAGACATTGCTCCGAGATCGATTATGGCGACGACGATAACATGATGTATGCGCCCATCCGTAGGACATTGCCACTACCTTTGACTAGTACGTCAGTATCTTCTTCCAACAATAGAGCACGGCGGTCCACTGCAGCCACCAAAGAAACTGGGACAGGAGCTTCCCTCTTAACAACGCTTCGTTCCTTTGCACAGAAGGAAGCTGCCCATCCTGGCGCTGGTGTAAGACTCTTTGTCCAAGCCTGTGTATTATCTGGGTGCGATTATGTTCCAAACAGGTTGTCTAAAGTGGGACCCGTCACCGCCTTTAAATTGGTGAAGGAAGCATCACATCGTAAGCCTTGTGAGAGGTTTGACCGAGTAATGAAATCACTTCCGAACGGTTCGAAATTACTTAGTGAGATGCCTGAAGACGATGGCGCCAATACAGAAGAAACAAAAGATAACGACAATCACGGAATTTTTCATTCCTGTGAATGTTATGGCGACATGAAAGAAAAGTATCTTGAGTTACTGTCGAAATCGGAAGCTATCTTTTACTACCATTACGTGAAAGAGCAAGCTAGTGGGAGCATCGTTCCTCTTGTCCCACATAAGTCGACGGGTACCGATAACCGCACTACTCCTGGAGGCTTTTCTCCATCCATAGAACATTTCAACTCAGACCTCTCATTCATTGGCTCCATTGAAGAAGCGTCAAAGAATGAGACTAAGGCTGAACATCTGTGCCCTCGAAGTCAGACCGGGTTACCAACGCATCAAAACAAATCTGGGTGGATCGACGCAAAGCTACCAGCCACCATTGTGAAGAATACCTACAAAAAACAACTACTGAACCAGCATGAAACGACAAGTTCCCGAAGTCGAATGCCACAAAAGGGTACATTGCAGTGCTCGTTCAACCGCAGTGTTCTGGATTATGGTGCATCGGCCAGAAAACGGCCATCAATAGCACATCATTCGCTTCTAGTCAAAACAACCGAAACTGCCAGGGATTATAAGTCTAACTTGTCACCTCTTCCTTCCGCTTTGGCAAAAAACAAAAGCATTTTATTTTCTACTTTTCCCCACAATTCTCCGGAATTTAAACACAAGCTCAACACATTACAACCAGAAACTTCACAAAAAGTTGTGCACAACACAAAAGGAACAAAATCTCCAGCCGTGTCACCATTTATATCGCCAATGGGAAGAAATAGTGGTTTTGATTATGCAGAACCATTGAGTTCGAGGAACGGCTCGAATACAAAGCTGTTTCCAAGTGATTATGTAACTGATAAGCTTGACGAAGCTCACTTGAATACTTTTCGCCATTACAAGGATATCGGACACATTGCCTTAAGTTCACCAATGAATCTTTCTCCCAAAACTGATGACATCATTAGTCTAGGAGCTCATACGACTCCAACACTGCCAAGTAAACCCGAAGCAAATGTCAACGTCAATGGTGGCACCTTTGAATATGAGATTGTTATGGAATCTCCTCCGATCATCCCTGATCAGTCAATATTGGAGGCACACTATCCAAAATACTTCCAGGAAGGTTCACCACGTCGAGTTTCTTCATCTCCTCTCTATGGAGGCAGCAGCCCTGATGATGCAATTGATCTTAGTGATGAGCCAGAGTCAGAGTCACCAGAGAAATCATCAAGCAAAATATTGTTTGATAGCAAAGTCGCCACTCGATTGTCGTCAGTCAACAAACGACCTTTCAAAAGCCCTTATCCAAATTCAGGAAATAAACAACAAAACAAGTTTGAGACCATGGGCAGAAAGAAGCCACGTCTAGCCTCTTCTGGGGCTTTACTCGCTGGATTTGCAATACAAAGAGACAGAGATTCTAAATCTACAGCTTCAAAAGGGACCCAGCAGAGGATGGTGTCAAGGATTGAAAAAAGAAAGAAACCCAGATCCCTTTCCATCAAAAACTACTTGAAGCCACCAAGTTCAAATAGATCATAATCAGTATATCAGAATAATACTACGCTGCTTGCGGATTTAAAATTGATGTCCAGATTTTCTGAAAATGGATGAGTATTTTATTTAGGATGTTCTGTGAAGCAAATAAGCTCTGTAGACATTGCATATTCAATAGTTCATACATTTACAATGTAAATCAAATGGGTTCTCAGGTGCAACTATTTATGAATAATTGCTGGTACTTGTTACAAATTGCAGCAGTTAAAAACATAGATTTGATTAAAGGGTGAATGGTATTGTGGCATCAGGTGTCAGCTTACACATACTGATGGAAATGAAAAAATCTATTTCATAGTTATTTTGACTGCTCTCATTTTGACTTTACATTATTGATGCAAGGCTGTGAGCATGTGGTGAAATTTCCATGTCTATTTCTTGTTTTCAACTTTTTCATTGATTATTGTTCCATTAAATTGATTTGTCCCAACCATACTACCATGAATATCTTGGCCTGCAGACTGAACACGGAGTTCCCCTGGGGACACACTAATACACACAACAGCATTTATTAGCCCTTTTTAGTTCAAGGTGAGATGCTTTTCTCTTCTATTTTCAAATATCTCTTTTACCAGACACCATTAAATTTTGCAATGAATTTTTTATCTTCCCACAAAGCCATGATGGATATCTCTGCCCCCATGGTGACTCTTGAGATATCCCTGCAACCAAAAGAACACAAATTAGCATGTCAGTCAGTGCTTGCAATCCCGAGTGGAGTTACTTCATCCTTCCATTTGTTCTTTCTGCACCATTTCACGTCATGATTTCAAGTTAATTATACTCCTCTCACATGTACAATTATCAATATCTCTGTCCCCAGAATCCATCTAAAGATGCCCTTACTAATGTTCCAATGCAAGCAACAAATCAACCAAGTCCCTCCTGGTTATTCACATCATACTATTTTTCAATATTCAAAAAATATATTGCAACCCTCCCATCCACACCATCATTGATCACCAATCAGCATCAAGATTGATGGTTGAAATACCTCTTCCTCTCCATAGCATACACGGTCTTTTTCAAATAATCATTTACTTTTTACTTTCTCTCCTCACAACTATGCCCATTCTCACCTCAGATTAAAGCTGGGGAGAGATAGTGACAGTACAAAGTGCAGCTCGGCACAATGTCAATCTTCCACAAGTAACAGAAAGCAATCAATGTGGGCTTTCATATTTGTTGTGGACGATGAACAAGGTTTCTAGGGTTACAAATAGGTGTAATCAAATGGGTGTAATCTAGAGTGAGATCCTTTCCTATCCTGTACCCAAAAATTGTAACCCAAAAATACTGGTAGATAGTGCATGTAGTCTGGCAGTTGGTGAAAACAAGGACTTGCACATTCCTTTTTTCCTGCATGCATGCAATTTTGTACACACATTTTTTTAATTTTTCACCAACTGCCACATTACAGGCATTACATGTCAGTAATTATTGGGTACAATTTTGGGGCACATGGTACAAAAGGGTACCATATTATGTACACTCATTTGATGCTTTTTAGGGTGAAGTTGGTGGAGAATAGAGTCTACTTAAATTTGTGATGTTTGTGTGAGTATAGTGTGAAAAATGTTGCACTATCAAATTGCCCCCCCTCAGAGATGTAAAGGGGGTAGGTTGGTGGTTCTTAATTGTGGATAAATTTTTTTAATGGCAATCTGTCAGGACCTTAAAGTACAAATAAAACGTGATAGTAATATCATGAATCCTTTCTATTCTAAAGGCTATTCTTACTCTTGTCTGTTTATGCCATTAATATGACCTTACTTTGTAAATATTCTAATCAGAGTATTTTTTATTTTGTAATTATCAAGACTTCAAAATGTGATTGCAATTTAAGAGAAATAACCACATCTCTCAATGTATTTTTCAGGTATTTTATCATACAATCTTTGTATGATTTTGTCATTCTTACATCATGATTCACCAACCTCATATTTGTAACCAAATATTAAAAAACACCATCCATGAATCTCCCACAAGCATGCATCTGCTGATGTTATGGAACTCCAAAAAGCAATGACAACCAATATATTATGTCGAATTTCTATGTCATTCCAATAGAGCTATAACAGCATTTACAAGCTTGTCTTACTGTATTTTCAACATGCCCAAGCTACACCCAAAGCAGACCTGTACACATTCCATTCTGCTCCACAACAATGCCTGCCACAGAAAGGTTTTCCTTGTAAATAGCATGTGAGAAGGCAAATTGCATGTCATGATACTTACTGATGAATTCTTTTGAATCTTAGCCATGTGCATGCCTTTCCTTGGTCTTACACCAGATGTCTTGGTTACATTCAATATTGACAAGCAGCAATCCAGGTGTTAAAGACACAATGAACTTGACAAGTATATTGAAAATGACCTGAACACTGTTTGTGATTCACTCAAGACATCAAGGGCATCATGCATACTGATTTTTTTGTTTGTATCTTCACAGAATGTTCTTTTTGTCTGGATCTCCAGCAACCTTTTTGTTTGATCATGCAAAAATCTCACACTTGAATTTCTTTGCCAAGGCACAGAATGTCAGAGCAAGATGAAGTTAATTTTTGATTCCTTTATCAAGACCTATATTTTATAAAAATCCAACACATTTGCTTGTGTGCACATCAATGAGTTTGATGAACCAAATCAAAATTTTTAATAAAACAGTGGGATTCAATTGCAACCAAACCACAATGTATCATCACATCCAGAATCATTCCATCAATAATACATAAACAAGAAATAATCACATCTTGCCATATGCTGCCATCACCACAAAATCTACAAGTAGTGTTGTTCAAATAAATCCAGAGGTTTATTTGTTTTTATAAAACCTTTTGATGTTTTCCAATAAGGTGTACATAAATTTGGGGAAGGAACAAGGTAATTATTATATTGATACTTATGCGATGATCCATGGGAAGAGTTCTTTGTCAGAATGAAAAATTCTAGTTCATGGGAGCCTTCTTCAAGACATCTTACTTTTGGAACAATGATTTCAACTAACATAGTTAGTTGGTACAGCCACATTTAACTCATGGATTGTCAATCCTAACTTGGCACTTCAAGTAACATGTCAACTGCCTGTTGACATGATGCCTCTCATCTAACATGAAGGTCATATGTAACATAATTAGGAGCAATCAAACAGTCTGCTTGTGTTTGGTCTTGGCAATCATATTTTCAAAAACATTGATGTGCAGGCCACTTCCAACCAATCACATCACAACAAAAACCTCTTGAAGAATGAATGCAAAAATGCAGCAAGAATCAAACTTGAATGATCATTCTCAGTAAGTGGTTTTGTCTTGCAGAACTTTGGTTGCTGGTACCCTGAAATCATCACATTCCAAGCACTTGGTCATTTACCTCAATGCTGTATCAACAATGATCCCTCGTTTGAAAAAATCAACTACAATTTGTCATGATCTGTTCAAGTCACTTGAATCAATGGCCTCATTGATTTTTATTTCAGACCATGCTCAGGAACATTTTCTTTGCAAATCAAGAAATTCAATTCAATCACCAGAGATTAGCTAAAACAATGCAAATCAATGATTGCAAACAGGGAACCAATGTATGATAGATTGTTGAAACCTTCTTATCTCAACATCTGATCAGTAGTAGAATGGAAAAAGGTGATGTAAGCATGAATGATTGAGCTACATTTTGTCTGGGATGTGATATAAACATTGATTTCATTTTTTATGATATCTTTCACTTCAAACATTACTATGGGACCACTGAACACTTCATGCAACTAAGCAAGAGCATCAGTATAATATTTTTGATATAAAAAATTATAACAAGCATTTTACCAAAAATATGTTCTTTCATTCAAATTCATCATATATTTTGGTTCTTTGCTTAATGTAGTGCCATAACAACTGCAGTACAAGAACAATGTAGATAACTTTCCTACAATATGTTTTTGGATTGGTAAACTCAACTTAATGGAATGAAACAATAAAAATCTAGATTTGCCTTTGCACAAGTAACACGCCTCTTTTGCTGGTCCTGGTAGGATTCAGTGGTTATGGAGAAATCCCATTTGTCCCTAAGAATCAATACACATCACCATACATCATATTGATCACTAAAATGAACAGGTGCTTTTTATTGCAGCAGCTGATGGGAAAACAATAATCTCTGTTGCTTACTCTCTTTGTTGTCTGCTTATTATCAATGTCCACTTCATCAAACACATCAGTCATCACACATGAGATTTGTATCCTGATGGGTGTGGGAATACTATTGTTCTGGAGAAGGATGATCATGAAGCTGGGATGGGTCTGCTTGCATATGATGGTGCAAAATGAGTCAGCTTGACATTCATTTAATAATGATGACTACAAGGGATTCTGCATTGATTTTGCAGCATCCACATATGTGGAATATGAAGATATAATATGATTGAATGGGGCACACTTTCTGCTTCTTGAGGTCCTTTTCCAAACAACAAGAACAGAACAGCATCTGGACTTTGTAACACTACTGTGGCAATGTATTTGGTAAAATTGTACAGTTTTGATCACAACACATCAACATTTTAATTGAAATAGCTCTCTTCATAGCAGAATTCTTTATTGAATGAGATGCATTAATAAACACCAATTAAAAATTTCATTCAATAAAAAACATAGCTGGAGATCCATGTAGCATACAGGGTATCAAAATCTGGTTGATACACAAGTGTATCATGTTCTCATCCATAGGCACATTCAGTTGGTAAGTATAGAATCACCCCTTTTGGTATATTAGAATTCATTTGTTGCAATTAAGTCATCAGAATTACCCTTAAATGTTAGCATCAGTGGTGATAGAACAGGTTCAGAAGGTGACAGTTATGATAGGGTGGGAAGGGATAGCAAACTCTATTACTCAGAGGGAAGTATGTGAAAATCTTAGATAAATATAAAACACTAACTTGGTGAAATAAGCCATTCTCAGGAAGAAAATACTAAGTAGATATTTGCTTGTAAACAAGTTGTAATTCATGGTGATAATAAATTGTGAGACTAAGTTTACTGTTATCAAGTGGCAGACATTTTAATACTCAAACATGATCTTGGGAGGGTGCTCCTGGGATGAATTATCCTTTGAGGAACATGTGTAGGGTCCTGAACCCTCTGGTGTATATTGATCCTTACCATTTCAGGGTTTAAGAAGTCTTTGGGACTTGGGATTCTACCTTTCACACTATGTTAAAGATACTTTTAATTTTTATGGTACTGAATAAGGCAGATTCTTGGCCTATGTCACTTGTCTCAATGGAAAGAAAATCAGGCAATTTCACAAGGCAAAAAAGTTTATTTGTGCCAAATGTGTGACTAATGAACTGAAAAGTCTGTCACTGTTATGGATTTGTA